>QLPF01005285.1:0-38504 GCA_003314045.1 Hygrophorus pudorinus | reverse complement strand
TCTTCACCAGAGCGTGGGGTGTTCGTTTTCACTCACCCGGCCCCATCTACCACGTATCCCACCCCCCGCGCTCTTCAACAGAGCGTGGGGCATTCAAATTTATTACTATAAACTACATACATGCCAGCGGAGCCAGCGAAATGCTGGCTCCGGCCAGTGAATATTTTTAAATAGAAAAATAATATTTTTTATAATATATACCGGCTGCGCGCCGACTGTAGACGACCGCAGCCAGCTGTATACGGCTCGTGGCTATGGCTGGCGAATAATGGGTAAATTAGCCAGCTGCGGCAACACTAGCTGGAGCTGTGGCTATGGTAGCCGGCTTCTGGCTAGCCTAGCTGTGCCAACACTAGGGACAAGGGTGACAGCAGCAATGACTGGCACCACCGGATCGAAGTAACCAAGAGGTCCCCACCAATGGCGAGTGACAGCTACCCCAAACTCGCACCACACAGCGGCCCAATGACCAGCCACCATCCCTACCCCACACAGGGGACTAGTGAGATCGAGTAGCAACTAGTGTTGATGAGCACGCACACATGGTTCCCTGGCCAAACAAGCAGGACTTTCGAAGGACGACATTCAGGGCGTCCAGCGCACTCAGCACACACAGCACCTTACCGGCTCTCCCATGCATTGGATGCAGACATGCACTATTGCCACGCAGTTACAGATGGACAGTGGAGTTATGGGTTCAAGGGGGTGCACACAGCATGATTCCAAGTGTTCAAGGGGGTGTGATGGAAATACCTACAGATATGCCCACCTAGAATCATGTGCCAATTATGTAAGCTACGAGTAGTACTGTTCCGAGTAGTTACTCTTGCTTCCCTAAGTGTAACCAACAGTATCATATACATATACTCAGTTAACACTACGCGAGTCTGCTTTCAGATTCCTTCACGTTCACTTACACTTTGTTACCAGCTCACGTATATTAGGTGAATACACACAGTGTTTATGTTGGAATATTGGAGAAATTCCAGTACGATTGTTACCGATCGTAATCGTTGGGCAAGCCTCCTGCAAAGGTTCCCCGTGTTGCCCTTTCCACTCCACCTAGTTTCACTTCCGTATATTTAGTACTCCATTGTTTTCTTTTATCGCACATAGTTTACCCTTTTCCACTTGGCTCATTACATTTACCTACGTAGTATAAACGAGCGCATTCGTAGGACCGATACCTCAGTGTAACGCACCCCGCGTACCGACTGAGTTCTGTCTTACAGTGAATTAGTACCTGCATATATCTTCACAGGTTATGAGCCCCGGCGACATGACTACTGTCACCACGAAAGACGACTTACCTTCAGTCCCCAGACTCGAGGCCGACGGAAGTAACTGGGTTACCTTCAAAACACGCTTGAGCTGGGCGCTCGCCGATAAAGAGGTCGACGGACATCTTACCGGCTCCACAACGCTACCTATCGTAAAACCTAATGATCCGAAGCCTGCGGACTTTGACGATCAGGTCGCGAAATGGCACAAGAACGAAAGGAAGGCCCGCAACCTACTTGCGCAACGCATTCTGGACTCTACCCTCTGCAAAATCCTCCACAAAAGCACCGTTGCCGAGATGTGGAAGACGATCACTACAGAATATGAGTCCAAAACCTCCCTAGTCCAATCCGACTTACGTGTGCAGTTCCAAACACTTCGTTGTCCGGACCGAGGCGATCTCCGCGCGCATCTAGACAAGTTGTCTACGATGTGGGAGGACTTGTGCGCTGCAGGCGTCACGATTGACGATGCCGAACATGCATCAATTATAACCAACTCACTTCCAGCTGGTTATTCCTCTTACGTTTCACACCTATCCGCTGCCGCACATCTTGTTGGCAAATCCCTTGATACCGACACCCTCACGTCCTACCTTCTCCAAGAATACGACTGCCATAAGCTATCCTGCAGTGAAAAGTCCAAAGATAAATCCAAGGACGTCGCGTTTTCAGCCCTCCAGGACAACTGAAAGGGTAAAAATGCCGTGGCAGGCAACCAGCGAAGTGGGCAACAAGGAAAGGGTGATCGCATGAACCAAAAACCCAAGGGGGTGTGTTGGACTTGCGGTGGTAAAGGTCATAGGGCGGACGATTGTCCAAGCCCAAAACCGGATGACAAAAATTCGTCGAAAGCCGACAAACCTGCTAAAGACACTGATAAAACTGACCAAAAAGACGGTAAATCGAAACCCAAACCGAAAGTAGCCGACTCAGCGAACGCATCTGTCGACTCCGACGAGGATGGCGTCTGGGCCACCTTCAATCACTGTGACCTATTTGAGGATGCCGGGTATGAGACCGACACATCTCACCCCAGCATGCCTGACCTCGTGCCAGCCACAGACGACGACGAGACTAATTGGGATGCTACCTCCGACTGTGGAGCTATGCCAGACATCTTCGAGATAACTGATTCTGAGGACGAGCCCGGTGTTATCAGTGCCGAGGATGAGGTGGAAGCTGTAGTGAATGAATGTTATACATCGTTCGACCTAGCGGCCGTATCAAACACCCACCTTGTATCCCCCCATTCTCGCATGGAGCTTTACGACTCTGGCATGACACGACATCTCTCCCCGTACTGAAATGACTTCATCACTTTCCGTCAAACACCCCTGCGACCTATAAACGCTGCAAACCAGCAGAAGTTCTCCGCAACGGGTATAGGAGAGATGTTAGTAATAGTCCCCAACGGCACCTACTTGTCAAAGCTCAGACTCACCGATGTTCTCTACTCCTCTGAGGTGGGCTTCACCCTCATATCGATTGGCCGCATTGACGATGCAGGCTATATTGCGACGTTCGGAGGTGCACATCTGCACATATCCGATGGAAGCGGCCGCGCGATTGGCCACATCCCCAAAACAAAATCCCTATATCGTGTCATACATCGGCCCGATGACCTAAGTGCTAACGCTGCAGTAGCACCTGAAACGCTCACCGTAGATGAACTGCACCGTCGCATGGGCCACATCGCTGTGTCCACAGTAAAGCACCTTGTTGCGAAAGGCCTCATTGACGGCGTCCGACTCGACCTTACTACCCCCAGCCAGACCTTTTGCGAGTCTTGCGCGCATGCAAAGATGACACGCAAGCCTGTACCAAAGGAACAGGAAGGTCAGCATGCCACGTCATATGGCCAAGAGGTTCACTCAGACCTCTGGGGCCCTGCACCAATCCAGTCCCCCGGCGGCTATCGCTACGCCGTTATGTACACCGATGACTGCACCAGGGACACCTATGTGTACCTCCTACGACACAAGTCCGACCAGCCAAAGGCCTACTATAAATATGAGGCAACTGTTGAGACTCAGCACGATGCTAAAATAAAGGCCCTCAACACTGACCGTGGCGGGGAATACATGGGCGATGACTTTGTCGCTCACCTAGAACGCAAAGGTACCCGTCAGAAACTCTCAGTGCATGACACGCACCAAGAAGCTGGCGTCTCGGAACGCCTCAACCGAACTCTATTCGAAAAAGTCAGGGCGATGCTGCATTCTAGCGGCCTACCGAAGTTTCTGTGGGGAGAAGCGTTGAAACACGCTGTGTGGTTGAAAAATCGCACCTCTACAAAGGTGCTAGGTGGTATGACCCCCTTCGAAGCTGTCACCGGCAACAAGCCAAACTTGCGTGGGTTGCCAGAGTGGGGTTGTCGCATTAGCGTGCACGACACATCTGGAACAAAGCTTGACGGCTGTGCCAAATTGGGCCATTGGGTGGGCTTTGACGCTCAGAGCAAAGGCCATCGTGCCTATTGGCCTACCCGGCGTGCCGTTTCTGTCAAGTGGAATGTTGATATGGCGCCGCAGACTGTAAGTTTTGAGGGGGAGGGCACAGATCTTGACGAAGATCTTGATCAAGATAATGATCGTGAGACAGCAAAAACTCACATACCTTCTGCCCCAGATACCCCAGACTTGCCCTCTACCCCGCCGCCCATCGACGATTTCTTACCACCGCCCGAGGAACCCCAACGCGAACGACGAATTCAAAAACCTACCCAGTACGTCCGCGACATACAGGAAGGCAAAGGTTCAGCCACCGGCCAAACAAACAAGCCGAGCTTACCTCCTGGGCTACAAGTCCCGGAACTCGACGCTCACATCGCACTTGAAGACTTTGACGGACCTGGAGGTGCCGACAAATACGCCTTCATCACCGCAATGGCAGCCGCCGAAGTTTTGGAACCACGGACACTAGGAGAAGCGAGGAAAAGGCCGGAGTGGGGACAATGGGAGAGGGCGATTTATGAGGAGTTGGATACACTTGAGAATCTGGGGACATGGGAGGTAGTTGACACGCCGAAGAGAGTTAATGTGGTTGGGAGTAAGTGGGTATTCAGAGTAAAAAAGAACGTGATTGGGGAGGTAGAACGCTACAAGGCGAGGTTAGTCGCTCAAGGATTCTCACAGGTCCCCGGAGTCGATTATTTTGACATGTTCGCTCCTGTAGCGAAGCTGGCGTCCATCCGGACCGTCCTTGCCATGGCCGCGCACCTGGATCTCGAAATCCACCAAGTCGACATCAAGAGCGCTTACCTAAACGGTGAACTCACCAAGGACGAGATCATCTACATGCGCCAACCTCCCGGTTACTCCATGCCTAGCCGCGAACACTCTGTCTTATTACTCAAGAAACCTCTCTACGGACTCAAGCAGAGCGGCTGCCGTTGGTACCACAAACTATTTGGTGTGCTAAAAAATCTATTCAGGTTAGCGCGATGTGAGGTCGACCACGCCGTCTTCTACCGCAACTCTGGCACCAAGCTTATCGTCATTGTCGCTCATGTAGACGACCTCACACTCGTCACCAACTCGATGGCACTCATGTGCGAGGTAAAAAGAAGGCTCGGCGACGCGCTTCAGATAACTGACATGGGGGAAATCCATTGGCTATTGGGCATAGAGATCAGACGCGACCGAGAAACGCGCACGCTGACGATGTCCCAGACGTCCTACATAGATTCCATCGTTAGGCGCTTCAACCTCGAGGATGCCAAACCCATCTCATCTCTGATGGAGCCCAACGTACGCCTCACTTCTTCCCAATCCCCTGTCACCCCCCGTGAACATGCTGATATGCGTGACATCCCGTATCGCGCAGCCGTGGGTTCCATCATGTACGCAGCGGTCGGGACTCGTCCTGATGTTGCCTACACCGTCACGGCCCTGTCGCGTTTCCTCGAAAAACCGGGACAAGCGCATTGGGAGGCTGTTAAACGTGTCATAAGGTATCTCAAAACTACGCGCAATTGGAGACTCACTTTCAGCGGCAAGAAACAGACCCTCATAGGGTATGCCGATGCCGACGGTAGCATGAACGATGATCGCCATGCGATGTCGGGCTACGCGTTCCTCATCGACGGAGGTGCCGTGTCATGGAGCTCAAAGCGCCAGGAGATAATTGTCCTATCCACCACTGAAGCTGAGTACGTCGCAGCGACCCACGCCGCAAAGGAAGCCATGTGGCTCCGCACCTTCATTGCACTGATCTTCGCAGAACTCACCACACCCACCGTACTCTACGGCGACAACCAATCTGCGATAGCCCTCGCGAAAGACCACCAATATCACGCGCGCACTAAGCACATCGACATACGCTTTCATTTCATCTGTTGGATCATTGACAACAGCACACTCACACTGGTCTATTGCCCGACTGAAGATATGACTGCCGACACACTCACCAAACCCCTCTCGTCAGCAAAAGCGAAGCATTTCGCGGCAGAACTAGGTTTGCGTGAAGATTGAGGGGGAGTGTTGGAATATTGGAGAAATTCCAGTACGATCGTTACCGATCGTAATCGTTGGGCAAGCCTCCCGCAAAGGTTCCCCGTGTTGCCCTTTCCACTCCACCTAGTTTCACTTCCGTATATTTAGTATACTCCATTGTTTTCTTTTATCGCGCATAGTTTACCCTTTTCCACTTGGCTCATTACATTTACCTACGTAGTATAAACGAGCGCATTCGTAGGACCGATACCTCAGTGTAACGCACCCCGCGTACACGACTGAGGTATGATATCCATTTTACCATGATGTTATCTCATTACTTACATTCACCTCTGTAGTTCTGTCTTACAGGTGAATATATTTAGCGTAACGCACCCCACGTACACGACTGAGTTCTGTCTTACAGTGAATTAGTACCTGCATATATCTTCACAGTTTACACCTCCCTTCGTAACGCTGAGCTCATGTATATTAGCTCCGCATTTGAAGTACCTATTCTATGTAGAACGAGAGACTTTCTTTGGTGCATTGCTGCAGTGCTTAGAGCAATTTCATAGGCCGGTTGCTGCTGATATAGTTAATCAAATTGTGAGCATGTAAAGACTTTGACTTGACTTTTAGAATTGCTCACAAAAACACATTAATGTGTTTGATCACATGATTGATTTAAATGGGTTAAAAGTTGTCTAAATCGATATTTATTCGGTCCAAATCATTATATATCATAAATACTCTGTGTAAATCAGACTAAATAGAGGACTGGGACTGAGCGCTGAGCGCACCTAACAAGGTCAAACAGTTTGATCTGCACGTTCGAATATTCAATGATAAGTGCTGTCATACTAAAAGGTATATTAGTGCCGGTAACCTAGGCCGTGGTCCTCAGGCCAAGTCAACTAGATTGAACTCAGGGAGAAGCGGTGGAACCAGGTATCAGAGTTGACCGAGAGTTGAAGTACATACATGAACACGAAATAGTTACAATCAGCGTATGGTCTCGAACATCTTGAAATTTGCAGTAGTAAACGGGAACGGGTCATTGTCTGATGTGCTATCCCTGGAGGAAGGACGGTTAGGATGACAATCTCTGGTGATGTACAAGACGAAGACGCACTCTATGGGACCATGCACGCGGAGGCCCCGTATATGCGTGTCCTTGCCACTCATATGGTTGGCCATCACAATCACCTGCAGGATGTACGCGTACACCGGTTTACTGGAGACGTAAGGGTGGTCAGCGGGCAACGCCCCCTCGCTCGGGGACAGCACTCACAAACCGTCACCGTCCTCGTTGAGTTCGGCGGAGACGTCGAATGTGATCCAGCCATCGGGTTTTTCAAAGGTGACTCCACGGACGTCCTGGAGGTCGCTAGGGCCTGTTCCAGCGCGGATGGCTAGCGTAGAAGGGGTGTATGAATCATCCTGGGGAAAACTGAGGGATATGCTGATTTTCTGCACAATGTAAACGGGACGCCTTGGTACGAAGTGTGTGAACTAGCATACCTGGATGGCGACTTTTCGGGGGAACTCGATAGTGACGAAATGGGGCTGCGGTCCGTCTGAACTGAGTTGTGAGTTTGGTCAGAATGGATTTATTTGTTTTCGAAGACGTTTTCGGCTACTGACTGCCAGAAAGTGTCTGGATCGCCATCGCGAAGACATTCCGCTCCGAAACCGAACTTTGACGAAGATACGGACCACTTGGCACGTCCTGAGATATCGGGCCAAGGGAGATTCAAGGGTCGGCGTCCTGGTGAACAGTGGAACATTACGTACGTGGCTCGGAAGATTTTTCATTTTAGATCCCTGCCACAGGGTTTGAGACGTCTGGTGTAGGCAGACCAAATATTCGTGTATTTCTTTTCTGAGGAGTTGTAGGGCAACAACTCGTATTGCTCCCCCACTGCAATCCTTCAATTACCTTCCCTATGATATTTTGCTTTCAGAAAACCTCAAATTCTGTATAGATTTCTGAGTAGGCCATCTTCGTGTTCCAACCGCGCGAGGTCGTAAAGAAAGTCGTCTAGACTCGAAGCCATACCAAAATTTGGGCACCCACTATTTTACACTGATCATCTGGGTAAGCGATCCGGTCCGTGGGAGGGCGTGATTTTTCCAATTGTGAAGGCTGCGAATGTTGTCTTGCATCAGGAACTCGCGCTGCTCCATATATCTGACGCCGATTGTTGCTTTTGTTCAGAACCGCGTCCGTGCTCACGATGCGTGATGCATATCATGCTCCGAGTTAGAATTTTGCCTTTGGAACATCCGACGGGGATGTAGGGTAACTCACCAGGTCCACTAGTCCACGCGTACGGCTTGTTCTTTTGTCTACTCGCCCCACCTGTCCTGACATGTGTGGCATTCTAGATATCAAAGCTGCCAGAAGATGTCATGAAAGTCTTTATTTAGTCTCTCGGGCATGCGAGCTTCCGCTACGCTGTCATGTTCCTTGTGTGCACTCAGGGCATGCTCGTCGGCATAGCATACGATTCCGAGGTGCCCAACAATACCGCCAGGATTAGCGTGTTAATGTACATGTTCGCAACACAATTGTCACCAACAATTATACAATAACGTGGGTTGCCGGTCACATCTCCAGCAACCACGCTCAATTGTCTTTCACATGGCTGTTCTTCCTGCATATAAAGCGCGATGTGGTGCACATCAAAGTTTCTTCACGACGACATCTGCATCCCGAAGTCCATTCACTCATCCTCCACCCTCCCATATCTTTATCAGTAATGGACGTTTTCACCCTTTTCACCTCTGTCATCTCCCCTGCCTTGACATCATTTACACCCTCAAAATCTGAAGACACAGAACTCGAGGAGTTAACCGAATTCGAGAGGAGTGGTTCGGGAGCATATGGACAGTGCACTATTGCATGAGCGCGGCTGCTGGTGCAGCATCATTCGTATGTCCCTCCCTTCAGTTCACTCTTTCGACGACGTAGTCGCTGATAAGTCCTCATCTTTTCTAGTCCCTTCATACCCATCTGGACTCTCCTTTCATTCGCATATACCCAGTTCAACTACACCCCCTGTATTCATTGGGATGCATCAGTTTATTATTCCTATTTTTTCGACCCGAACCGTAGCATATTCCGTTCCCAGTTGCAACGCTAGTAACTCGTTGGATATTCAACTGTTTATCGCTCTGTCCCTTCTTTCTGTTCTCATTCTCCTTTCCGCCGTATTTTTTTGGCAAGCGTATTGACCGGGACTTTGGGATGATATGCATGTAATCACGACATCGATGACACTTTATTAGGACGTAGGATTACAGGAATGGAACATTTAAGTTACGTTCATCTTCAGACAGCAAGCTCCGTAATCGCATTGTCGAGGCAGGTATATATCAACGAGCTACGCCCTTCTTCGGATCATTGCGCGACGTGACATACGTCAACATCAACAACGCGCACGAGGTCCACTCCATCGTCGTGCTCAGGATATACTCGCTGATCACAAAACTGGCCGTCAAGCCATCCGGACCATAATTTGTTGGCGAGAAATAGTTGAAGGCGGTGAGCACGGAAGACAGGATCCCGTACAGTCCTCGCACGAAGAGGAGGGGCCAGGCAGCAAGAAGCAGGTATAGAGTAGGGTGAACACGGGCACCGGGACGCTCGCGTTTGAACTGACGGATGGCGTCGATGATGCAGAACAGGAGAAATACATTGATAGAAAGGAAGATGGATTGGCCCGCGACTCTCATGGCCTTCGCAGTGTGTAAATTGGCGTTAAATGTTTTAACGTTGGTGCTGCTCCCCGCGAGGAGCGAACCGCCCGTGATGATGATGGCATTGGCTGCGGTGAGCATCTGATGCATGATAGCCATTGGGCGGGGCGGTTTTGAGAGTATTGCGATGGAGTCGATGAACCTTTTTAAGAGTGGCGTACCGGGAGGGTGTCTCGGTTCGATCCAGGAGTCTTGGGAGAGGGTATTATGGTATTGCCACGATATGAGGAAACGGTAGGTGCATAGGACGAGCGTGAAGTAGCCCTCGGCACCCCTAGGAGGGTGTTAGTACAAGAGTGCTTGAGGGCATACACACTTACAATATAAAATATGCCACGAGGAGTTTTACATGGGCGTAACCCAGGATGCCAAACGCCACACCGGTGGCTTGCGACGCAAGCCGAACCAATACGTGGAATATGATGATGGTGTAGCGGGACCGAAGCCTGAGACGACCAGTGGCGTATCCTAGAAGCAAAATGACAAAGAGAATGGTGTATAGGATGAGGTAGACGAGGGCGGCTCTGGTTTCGGTGTTGAGACCCATGATGGGATGATGGGAAGCAAAAGGCCGGCTCGCTTGCAGATTTTATAGGGGTCCCAGGTATTCCTGAATCCTGGGCGCTGACCTGCGCAGTTGTATATGGCATTGCCGCAGACATAAGTGAGGACTAGTCCAGGTCCCCGTGAATCTGAGCGAGAAGTTTGAACAGTTCCTGTCACCGGGCAATCCGCAGTACCGACCACCGGCGCTCACTGGCACTGCCAGCAATTGATTCTGATCTTAATATATTGATAGTGCACACTGGTTATCGTGCGTGGAGTGGAGTGGCCAGCGGCGGTTCTTCAACCTTTTGCTTAATTAAGCTTCTTGTAAACGTAAATGGATACATCAATCCCATTAATATCGAGGCCCAGTCTCGTAGTACTCACTATTACCACATGCAGAGCAGTCTCTTGATTGTAAATTATACACTTGAAGTTGTCAAGTGAACATGCCTCCTGCCAGGGGCACAACCTCCACTGACCCTGCAGGCGCAGAAAGATGATGAGCGATGATGATACTAACTGCGCTTTTTCCACAGCTATTGCCCATTTGTCTACTCCACATAATATCATTGTAAAATACTTTCCTAGACACGGCCCTTTTTATACCTCCACGTCACGAAATCAGTGACTGGATCCCATATCCAACCCACTAATACCATATATATGTTACGAGAAAAACCCTTGCGTTGTCTTGTTGCATTACGCGGGCGGAATGGGGAGTCTAACAGATGCTGTCATGATGTTGAACTTGTCTTCGGTGTATGGGGCATAACGGGGCTCGAGGAACTCCTCAACACTGGGTTCGGGTATCAGCAATCAATAGTGAACGCCACAATTCGGACTCAACTGTTTAGGGACGTCGATAGAACTTCGCAGATGCGTGAAGCCATCGAACGTGTATCGCAAGGTCTGTGATCCATCTAAACTTGCACCCGTCAGGACGGTACAGCTACTAGTACGTAGTGGAATGATTACGTACGGCCAGATTCACCAATGCCACCGAAGGGAAGTTCATTCACTGTCACGGTCGTAAACGTGTATTCCAACCAATGAGCGTGCACTAAGTTCACCTGCGGACTGTATGAACGTGTCGTTGAAAACAATGCAGCCGCTCAATGTAGTGTCAATAACTGAAAGAGTAGTTCAGCAACCATGACGAGCACTTGGATGTAACTTCACGGACTCACGCCGCCGTTTTAAAGCCGAGTTGTCGGTGAAGACATACAATGCGAGCGGATGTGGGCTGTTCAAAGTAGATTGGTGGTTAAAAAAACGTTGGTGAATAGATATATCCTCACCGAGATTTGACAAAAGAAATTGCTTCCTCGATGTTGTCTACCGGGACCAATGGCAGAATCGGGCCGAAGATCTCTCTGCATGGACACAAATAGAGACTGAGCCCCAGATCAAATTCAAAACAACAAATCCATACTCCTCCATTAACGAATCGTCGCTCGTAACATCACGCACGACTGTAGGTTCAAACCCATTCTCGTCATAGACTCTACCGCCGAAGGCAACAGTGCCCTTGCTCCGCCAGAGCAGAGATTCGAGCCTATAACGATGATCGGGCGTAACGATCCGCGCAAATGAAGAGGACTTCAAGGCGCCTTCTGGGAAGAAAATGTCATGGTATTCCTTCAACGCTTGTATAAACTCGTCCTGCCGCTCTCGCTGTATAAGGACATAGTCGGGAGCCAAACATATCTAAAGACACAGTTGAAATGAGGTTCGGTGGGTAGTGTGTATGAATTTACCTGGCCGGCATTGTTGACCTTGCCCCACAGCGTACGTTTGGCGGCAAGTTTGAGGTCGTCAGGTCCAGCTATGGCACGAAATAGACATGAGGCTAGACAGGGATTGGCGAAGGAAATACCACAACCTGCAGGGTCTATGATGACGGGGCATTTTCCACCAAGCTCCAACGTGACAGGCGTAAGGTTTTTTGCGGCAGCCATGGAGATAATCCTGGCCACTCGAGTACTGCCGGTGTAAAAAACTGAGGGATAGAATGGCGGTTAGTCGCGTGATAAAATGATCTGTTGGTGCTAGGAGCGCACGCACTATGATCCCAATGTTGCTTAAGCAGCTGACTGGTTTCCATCACGGCGCCATTAACCACGGCGTATGCTGAGTTATCCAGATAGCCACTGATGAGTTCAGCGAGCAATCGGGCGGTATGCGGCACGAATTCGGAAGGTTTGATGACGGCGCAGCAGCCTGCAGCAATGGCACCGATCAGCGGTTGTAGTGAAAGTATAATTGGATAATTGAATGGCCTATCAAAAGGGGGGTTCCAAGTTATGAATCGTCTGAAAAGAAGCAGCAACATGAAGTTGACTTGCGAGATGATGAGCACTATGCCCTTTGGTGTCTTGTATATCGTAGGCGACCATGCTTGCTGCATGTCGGAAGCCTTGACATGCTCTGGCTTCATCCAGTCTTCCAGTTGTTCTGCGCTGATTAGAGCGCGCTCAACGATTGCCGCCAGCTCCACAAAGTAGACTTCCAACTTGGGTTTTCCGAAATCATCTGCAAGAGATTTGGCCAAGGCCTCGGCATTCTCTTGGATCATGCGGGCGAGCTGATGAAGTTGCTGACGCCTCCAGGAGATTGGCCTCGCCAGCCCTTGCTCGAAGGATATTCGTAGTTTGTCCCTGATCTGAACAGTGGATGGTCATCGTGAAGCGCGACCGAGGAACGGGGCACACTTACGGAAGCAATTTCGCAGAGCGGCGTGTACTTGATTTTGGTCATACTTCAGTGGGAGCCTGAGGAGAGGAGCTTTATACATCGGGCTCAATACGTACGAAACATCTGATTTAGGGAACCATAGTTACTTGGAAACGCGTTATGTACACAGTTCTACAAGTTTTTGCAGCATGTTGGTTGAATGTCACAACGCGGTTGGCAGGACGTTTGATTGGCTGAAGTGCTTTGCCGGTGTCACGAGGGAAGCCAACTGGGAGCCATATGGATGGATGAACAGAACGCAAAGAGATACGTCGTCCTGAAAAAAAGAGAAACGTGAGCAGTGCCTCGTCCAGCCCAGGTCCCAGGATGATATGGGTGAAATATCACACCGACAAGTCGACAGACACGCTTTGACATTGCCAATCACAAGGCGGACTCAAACCACTTGAGTAAGGCCATCATGCATCATGCCATAAGAGCGGAAAGGCATCAAAGCCGACCATTTTCGCTGTGGGAGTTACGGATAAACACGATAAAAACGCCGTTCTGCGTTCATTTTTGAGTCATGCCAGTGACAAGTCGTTCGGAACCACGGCCATGGTGAGAGTAGGTGAATAAAATATCATCAGCCATTGAATATCGCGTCCGCCCAATCCGGTAATCCGGCTATTCAAGATTTCACGTTCACCTCATTCACCAGCCACTGGGTTCGGTAACACGATTGCCACCGCACATCAATTCAGTTTTGAACAAAGTCTGTACGGATGAGCAGGAGCATGTGGTTTGTGGACAGACGTTCAGTAGGTTTAGGAGACTAGTGTACTTGTTTGGGCATAGGAAATGGTAGAGCCTGGTTACAATTATATTCCGAGCAATGTGTACGTAGACTCAGTCCTTGACCGCTACATGTAACCCATCCCGAACCATAGATACATATTATTTGTACAAAAGCAAAGGTATATCACTCACTTGGAGCAAAGGTACAACAACGACAGCGGGTGAAAATATTCATAACAAAGTAGAAGCAATCTTCAGAAGCTACGCGGTGAGTTTGGGTATGACTTTGACCATCTGGTCGATATTGATAAACTGGACCCATGCCTCCAGGTCCTTGGTATTGTCGTGCCATATGAAAGTCGACTCTCTCGTCCCGCGAAAGAACGCACACGCGCACTGGTATTGTTCCTCGACGAGAACGTCTTTGCGCGCGACGCCGAGGTTGGATTTGAATACGCGGAACTCCCATCCTGTCAGGGGGTGGCCGTCGCCCTGGGCAGTCTCTTCGGGGATGTTGAACTCGAGACGGGACCAGTCGAAGCCGATTGGTTGACCGATGGCTTTTATATAGGCTTGCTTGAGCGCGAGGACGATGCAAAGCCGACGCAGGACGACGTCGTCTCCTTGGTCAGGGGTCATCATTGATAGTTCTAGCTGTGTCAACTGTGTGGCGGGGGAACAGGTTCAGCGCGGACACTACGAGAAGGGTCTGGGATGGCAACTCACTTTATGAGCGAGCGATTCGGCATATGCGGCGACTGTTGCGGTTCTCGGTTCGACGCTGATGTGCTTGATGCCCAAGCCGATGTTGATGACTCTGCGCTGTATACCTTGGGTCATTGCCATTCCGCAAATGGAGTTCTCGTATGCCAGGTGATATCCGATCATGGAATGGAGGAACTTCTCTGGTGGCATGTCATCAGGGGACTTTCGGAGGTCATTAAAAGGGCTGCCTATATCGTGGATTGGGGATCACCTCTGACCTGCTCTATCCAGTGCTTTCCGTTTGGAGTCACGCAGTCTCGCCACTTTGCACGGGGGATCCGCCGGTGTCGCATCATGAGGAGGGGTAGCATGTGGGTCATGATTTGTCCTATTAGGAACAAAGGTGTAAATTTTTTTGAGACGGGGGAGAGCGCTCGGATGCTCACGAAATGAGTCTGCATCTGGAGGGTTATAGGTAAAATTGATATGCTGGACGCATTGCCTGACGAGAGCAAAACAAGCGTCGTATTCCTGCATGGAATGTATTGAATTGGAGTGGATTAGATTGAGGAGAAACGTACGTCTTTTGTGTATTCGCGATTCAAGGAAAGCATCCAGACGAGGATGGGACAATCAGTGGACATGATGGGCCGGACCAGGAGTACACGTGTTGTAAGATAAGATAAGATAACAAGCTCTGCTGGCTGAGGCTGTTATGTTTGTTTCTGTAGTAGCCCTGCTATCTGATCACATACCGCTCTAATGGACGACGACATGCCCGCCCCAATCCCCTCAATGGCTGCACATTACCCTTACGACAGGGACCGTTTGTCAGTATTCCACACCTACACTTTATTACCACTCTAAACATCCGTAAAAGAGAGTACGAACTCACCGTTCGTCAAGAACCAAAACAGGCACGCATGTGCGGCGTTGGCGGTAAAGGTCCATTCTCTTCATTAATCATCAGTTAAAGCATCCTGTACCAAAGTTTCACTCACACCCACCATTTAATGTAGCCGACCGCCGTCCAATCGATCCACCACCCATCATCCAGCTCCGCGTCCTCGATCCTTCTGCCTCATCAAGACGCAATCCTGCTGCCTCCCCAGGCTCCAATCCATCTTCTCCAACTCCAAGTGCTGGTTCAAGGTGCATTACCTCCTATTCTTATTTATCCTCACTAATACACTCACAACAGAAATCCCAACCCGACTACAGACGACGAGTTGAGTTCGTCCCCCTCGTCGGGCTACGCTCAGAGCTTCCTCCAGAATCCCTATTATTTCATGTTCGCAAGCTTGGCCAAGCCGGACGATGATGCGGAGTTGCATTGGCTCAAGGTGCGTTATTGTTTTCTCCACGTGGCTTCGTTTTTCGTTCTTTGTATAATAACTTGGGATTCTTCAATGGTCTCGTGTTGAGGCTGTGGTAAGAATCCCAAAACCCCTCCTGGCACTTTTCTTCATTTAAAAAACGTGAATGAACCTCGTGCATGCTGATAATTCTCCCTCCATCCACACCGAATAGGACGGCCGTACGCGCTGTACGACTGGCTCTGTCGTATCGTCGCTCTATCACCTGAAAGATACCGAACATAACAATGAAGACGCTGGGTTCTTTGTATTTCCTGATCTGAGCGTAAGGACGGAAGGAAGCTATAGATTGAAGTTGAGTCTGTTCGAAGTTGTTGGGTGAGTTGGCTGGTCCTTTTCTAGTTTTTTTGGCGGTATACCACGTACGTGTGTTTACGTTTGGAGCGTCGTCGATGTACTGTACAAGCGTGGACTTTGTTTTGAAGATGGTCTAGCCTTTTCCCGGGACTTTGGCTAGACACTAGATGACATTCTCTTTGGAGTGTGGTCGGGGATGGTGCGATGAGACGCGATCGTGGCGTCGAAAATGACACGAACGTCATACTTTATACGGCGCTTTGTTTCATTTCTCCACCACGCTCACTACTTACTACGGAACACACAGAAACAATGTCCGGCATTGCAAATCGATATATTCAGCACCGTTTTATGTTTACACTGCAAAAAAGTTTCCGGGCATGGAAGGTCAAAATTTCTTCTCATCGTTTGGATGATAAACTAACGAACATCCTTTTTACACTTCATTCCACTCTGTGGCGCATGTCGAAACTCATGTATCTTCGGAACTTGAACTGTACGCAGAATCAACACCCCTCTCATGCTCCCTCGCCGACCAAGGTATCAAAATCCGTATTAGAAAAGACATACGTGTCCGCAAACGGCCAATCCAAGCCCTCGTCCTCCCCCTCGATGACTCCGGCCCAGAGGACGGCGATGACGGTGACGCTCATAGACTTCCCAAACCAGGCGGGGGTTCCGGTCGTGAACGGGACCCGAAACGTAGTCGGGCGAATGACAACGAGGCAGTAACTGAGGGCAGGATACATCCTCCGCCTGCGTGGCTACACCCAACTGGGGGGGGTGGTAGAGAGCAAGTGATTGGTGCACCACCCGGGACGGGCCCTCCGCAGATTATACCACCACCTCCCCCACCGGGAGGTGAGCAACCGAATGCGAGTGTGGGAGCGGGGGCACCCGGACCGTCCGTATATGATGGCAGGGGCGGTGGCTATCATCCTTCTTACGAGGGTGGGCCGTATAGGGAGCATGGGCACGGCCCGCCACCCCCGCCCTCGCACGGGTACGGCCCGCCGCCACCGGCGCCTCATTACGGACCTCCCCCACCGCATGGCCATATCCCACCGCCCCCTGCGCACATATCCTCTACGCCTACATCTTCGCAAGGACAACCGTCCCAACACATTCCTCCACCACCCCAAGCGCAGACGCATATCTCCCCGCCGCCGCTACCAACTTCATCGCAATCGCAAGCACAATCTCAACAGCATATCCCGCCGCCTTCGCAGTCGCAGCATATCCCGCCTCCTCAACAACAGCATATCCCTCCTCCGCCTTCGCACCACGGACACGTATCGGCCCCTCCGCCTCCCCATCACACAGGGCCTCCACAGGGTTACACGCAATATTCGAACACGGGATGGGGTGCTCCGCCCCCTCCGCTGCAACAACCTCAGCTTTACGATCCTTACGCCCATCATTCGCAGCACCTCCCGCCGCCGTCTCATCACCAACATCCCCAGCACATGCAACACCACTATCCGCCTCCGCCCCTGCCGCATATGCATCACGGGCTGCCTCCGCCGCGATATGATTACCCGGCATCGATGTATCCACCGCATCAGCAGCAGCAGGCCTATGGGTATTACGACCAGCAGCAGCAACAGCAGCCGCCACCTGGACCTTTGCCTCAGCAGCATGGATATGGACCTCCCGCGTCACCCGGTCCTGGGTCTGGGGCGGCACCACAACAACACCAGGGTCCTCCAGGGAGTACGGCGGGTGGCGGGTATGACTATGCGTATGGAAGAGGAACCCCTCCTCCTGGTACGAGAGGTGGCTACCAGCACCACCCTCATACGTCCTACGGCCCGCCTCCTGCCCCCGGGCCGCCTGGGGGTGGATATCTGCCACCATCGCGGTACCAGCCTCCTCCGCCGTATCAGTATGGAGGGTATGGGCCGCCGCCGCCGCCACCTCAGCAACAAGGGAGTGATCCGTGGGGGACGCCAGTGTCTGCGCAGCAAGTATATACTTCATGGGGCGGGGATGCGTATACTGGTGGGACTGGGAGCGCGGGTGCAAGAGGGGATGGTGGATTTGGGGGGAGTGCGGGAGCGGGTGGGCTTGTGGGAGCGGTTGGGGGTCCTGGGGATCGGATTCAGCTTGCGCCGCTCAGAGCGCATGGTCATAGGGGTGGGGGTGAGGATGGGGGTGTGGTGTCTCCTTCGTCGAGCGCTGGGGGTGGGTTTTCGGTTATTAAGCTGAGAAGTAGTAGTCGGAGTGGGAGTGGAGGGTATGGTGTGTCGAGAGAGAGAGAGAGGGAAGGTGAGAGGGGTGGGGGTAGTAGTAGTGGGAGCGGGATGGGGAGGGAAGGGGGGAAGAAGAATCCGTTGAGTATTGGGAGCATCATCTCAGATGAAAGCGGTTAGTCCGGGCGTTGGTAGAGAACCTGGTGGGTTTACGGACGTCGAGGCAGGATTGGGTGTAAAGATGTGAGTGCTTTGCCGTCAACGTTTTTTGTCTTTTGTTCTGTTTCAGTGAAAATTTGCTGTTCTGTGTTTTTATACGAACTCGTTGCATTTCAAGTTGTTCTGTTGCTGTATATCTAGGGCATCATGATGCATATGGTGTTGTAGCGATATCCAGTAGTTATATTGTACATCGATTGTTAGATATTCCTTCGAATTCCATCGGATGGCGTCGTCGCCGTCACTGTCCCTTTACCCTTCCGTTACTCGAGGAAAAGATGAATTCTGAAAATCGTTGTCCTGGTCGCAGGCATAGCTATACCGTAAGATTCACTTATGATTTCCGACGTAATCTGACTTAAAGTCTGCACCACATACAGTATTCCGCTGTGTGATTGTTGTCTTGCTCGGGCGCAACTCAGGTGGTCATTATATTTCAAGTTCACACATCCCACTGGTCTGCAAGTTCTGTTGACCGCCCACAAGTCCGAGTCTGTGACGTCGTGAGTGGCCATATGCAATCGAACATTCTGCATTTCATTGGCAGTTCGGAAGGGGCGACTGATTCTGTGCATCCTCAGGCTGTAGTCTGCTGATGCTGAAGCAGTGGTTTTCACGACCACCAAGGACGCAGGCCAAGCTGCCGGACATCCAGGCGGATGATCCAGCGTGATTACATTCAAAGTTCCGTCCGCCCCATCCCCATTAGCTCATCTATATTTGCAGAACGGATCTCCCACCTTTCTGATGCCGTCACTGGCACTTCGTGCCCACAAAACGGAAGCAAACAAAAACCCTAAAAACCCTTAAAATCCTGGAAAAAACACCCACGTTCAAGTTCTGAGAGCTGGAGATGGTTGAACTTCAGCATATGCCGCTCAATGAAATCTCGATCGTAAGTCTGCGTCGCTCCTTCACGGCATTTCACGACTACGAGCAGCGATTCGCTGTCAGATCAGGGACAAACTGCGAGCGTCTTTCCAGAAAGGGCTGGCGAGGCCAATATCTTGGAGGCGCCAGCAGCTGTATCAGCTTGTCCGCATGGTCCAAGAGAACGCCGAGGCCCTTGCCAAATCTCTTGCAGACGATTTCGGAAAGCCCAGAATGGAAGTCTACTCTGCGGAATTGGC
Organism: Hygrophorus pudorinus; assembly: GCA_003314045.1. Taxonomy (NCBI): domain Eukaryota; kingdom Fungi; phylum Basidiomycota; class Agaricomycetes; order Agaricales; family Hygrophoraceae; genus Hygrophorus; species Hygrophorus pudorinus. The sequence continues at coordinate 19,084 of QLPF01005285.1, read as the reverse complement.
GGGGATCGTTGAACGCGCTCTGCTCAGCGCAGAGCAGCTGGAGGAGTGGGCGAAGCCGCAGCATGTCAAGGCTCCCGACATGCAGCAAGCTTGGTCGCCCACTATATACAAGACACCAAAGGGTGTAGTGCTCATCATTTCGTACGTCGGGAAGTTATGTCTCCTCAAATTATTCTTGACACGTGTAGTTCGTGATAGGCCGTTCAATTACCCGACGTTACTTTCACTACAGCCGCTAATCGGTGCTATCGCTGCGGGATGCTGCGCTGTCATCAAGCCGTCTGAATTGGTGCCGCATAACTCTCAACTGCTTGCTGACCTCGTCAATAAGTATCTCGACAACTCGGCGTACGTAGTAGTCAATGGCGGTGTGGCAGAAGCCACGAAACTGCTTGAGCTGCAATGGGATCACAGTAGGTCCAACATCGATTTATTAGAACTTGACCACCTATTTTCATCTTCCAGTTTTTTACACCGGAAGTACCCGAGTGGCCAGAATTATCTCTATGGCTGCAGCCAAGCATCTTACACCGGTCACCTTGGAGCTTGGTGGGAAATGCCCCGTCATCATAGACCCTGCAGGTTATGGTGTTTCCTACGCCAATATTTGCATAACTAGCCTCATGTCTATTGCGTGTGATAGCTGGGCCCGACGACATCAAACTTGCCGCCAAACGTACGCTGTGGGGCAAGGTCAACAATGCCGGCCAGGTGGGTTTATGCGCACTAAGCACCGAACGTTGTGTAAACCTTGTGTCCTTAGATATGCCTAGCTCCCGACTACGTCCTTATACAACGAGATCAGCAAGAAGCGTTCATCACAGCGCTCAAAGAATACCATGGCATTTTCTTCCCAGATGGTGCCTTAAATTCCACATCGTTTGGACGCATTGTTACTCCCGACCATCACGCTCGGCTCGTATCTCTCCTTGAGCGGAGCAAGGGGGAAATCGCCTTTGGTGGTAAAGTCGATGACAAGAAGGGCTTCGAACCTACCATCGTACGTGACGTTAAGATCGACGATTCGTTGATGGAAGAGTACGAATTTTGTGATTTTGAATGCGATCTAGAAGTTAATCTCCATTTGTGTCCGTTCAGAGAGATCTTCGGCCCGATTCTACCATTGGTGCCCGTAGACAGTATCGAGGAAGCAATTGCTTTTGTTAGATCTCGGTAAGGGTATATCTATGCGTCAATGTTTTTTATATATCAATCTATCTTTATAGCCCGCATCCTCTCGCGTTGTACGTCTTCACCAACGACTCGGCGTTGAAACAGCGCTGTTAGTTCTCAAAGGTATCCGGTCGTCATGGTCACTGAACAGTTATTCTAGTTATTGATACGACATTGAGTGGCGGCCTTGTTTTTAACGACACGTTCATACAGGCCTCAGGTGAGTTCAGCACACACACGGTCGTTGCTGGGAATATAGGTTTACGGCCGTGACAGTGAACGAGCTGCCGTTCAGCGGCGTTGGTGAATCTGGTCGTACGTGTTATCGTCCCACTGTCTATCTGGTGGTACCCTCTCAATCTTGCAAGTCTAGATGGAACACAGGTTCTGCGATACACGTTCGATGGGTTCACACATCTGCGAAGTTCTATCGACGTCCCCAAGCAGTTAAGCCATAATTATGCACGAACCTCGCTATTGGCCACTGATGTTTGGACCCAGATTTGAGCAATTTCTCGAAGCCCGATATGCCCCGTACACCGAAGACAAGTTTAAGATTATGACGGGATCCGTTGATCTTCCGATTCCCAAGTGAAATTGGAAGCTGATGGTTTCGCTATCGGGTCACATATCAATGTACGCATCAGGAGGCAGATCATGAACGAATGTATGCTCGCAGAAGGATGTGTTTTGGTTCCGTTGAAGGAAGTCACTTTCGTATAGTAGTCTGTAAATATAGGTTGCTGGCGATAAGTTATAACATATTGGTAACACATCTTTGGTTTGCGGGGTTCCGCACGAATCTGAAGATCTGTATTGCAGGCCTACGGCTGAAGCGCAGGATACAGGGTAAACTAGTAGTGAATTGTTCACAATATATGCCAACAGAGAGGACTTCGTATCAGTGAAGCATACCCTATTCCGAAAACAATCTAAGATAAACTAAGTCTGGCGCGGTCAAACATCAACTTCAATTCTGCTTGGCGTATGCCGTCTGATAGCACATGAAAAACCCATCAACCGCAGGCAAAAAAACAAGAGAGATAAACACCCACCTCGATCTCTTTCTGAAAGGCGTTCGCAATACTCTTCCTCTGAATCTTCTGTGCAGCAGTGACGAGCCCACTCTCAGGCGTCCACTCATCCGGCGTCAAAATAACTGCGCAGAGTGTCTCCATCGGCTTGAACCCGTTCTTCTTCCCGACAGCATTACACTCCTTCAGCACCAAATCGCTCACGGTTTGGTTGTGGCAGAGATCGGCCAGCGGGAGGCTGGAGTCGACGCCAGAAATGGATTGGAGCGCGTGGCGCAGGATGACTTCGTGCGGAATGACGATGGCGAGGGGTTGTTTGGCGTCCGCAGTTGCATACACGCAGATGTTGGAGATCAAGTTGCATGCCTTGTATGTCGCTTCGAGGTATTCTAACGCGATGTACTGAAAAGTAGGCCGTATCAAGGGAAGTGTCAAGCAAATATGATATTATGAACTCACCTCGCCTCCTTGAAGCTTGATCAGATTTTTGATCCTGTGTCCCCCATAAATCACGGTGCGCCGCCCATAGAAATGAGACCAACTCACCGATCAATCAATGAAATCGTCCCATCCGGGTTCCACTGTCCCACATCCCCAGTCCTCAACCACCCATCCCCGGGGAAAATGGTCTTGTCATTGTTCAGGTCGTCCCGCTTATAGTACCCTTTGGTCACAGATGGACCCCTGATACACACCTCACCCCGAGGCGGAATATTCGTGGAGAAGTATCCTGCCTCAGGCACGTCACGCAATTTGATTTCGATGGAGGGAACGGGCAGTCCCACGGCGCCGAATTGCATCTGCTCAGGGGGGAGGACGGCGCACATACCACACGATTCTGTCATCCCGTAGCCTAAAATGTGTGAGCAGAGTAATTGCGGGAGAATTGCGCGGAGATACCTTGTAAGAGGAGAACTAGGGCGGTCGTCAAGAACTGCTGGGTCTCGCGACTCAACGTGGATCCTCCGCTGAGTGCGATCCTCAGCCTACCGCCCGTCGCAGCCCTGACGCCGCTCAAGACGACACTGTCGGCAACCTGGCTGAGCAAAGGAACGTTGGCCTTCTTCGCAGCCATGGCAGCATTAAACATGCTTCTTTTCACGGCACCGCTTGCATTAACTTTCCCAATGATACCCTTGCGAATGGTCTCCCAAACTGCAGGAACGCCAACCATGATGCTGGGTCTGAACGCGCTGATGTCACCTTTACATTTCCGCACAGACATGTCCGTCAACGTCTTCACGCGTCCAAACCCGGTCGTCATCCCGACAAAAAAGAGACACATCTCAACCATGTATTCGAGAATGTGCGCCAGGGGCAGGTACGCGAGGTATGTGTCGTCGACCGTGAGGTGATGGCCCATAAGGGTATATATTGCGCCGACGGAAGCGATGAGATTGCCGTGGGTGATGCACACGCCTTTGGGGGGACCCATACTGCCACTGGTATACATGATACACGACATGGTTTCAGGCTTGGGGCGCCTGTCGGTCAAAATCCCCGTGGGCTGTGACTTCCCAAGTGCACGAAGCTCGGCTATGGAGAATATTTGCACGTCTGAGCGGAGGTTTTTGATATCGGACAGAGTTGAAGCTTTGGCCTCGCCATCGTAGACTATGAATCTAACAGAGGGGGTATGTCGGAAAACGTTAGAGAGGGTAGGGAGAAGCTCGGCATTGGTGAAAAGGCCAACGCAATTGGGCTCGTTTAGGGAGTGAGTAAGACCTGACTCGCCGAGAGTGTCATAGGCGGTCGCGATCGTGGTTGAGATGGATGCACAAGCATGGGCAATAAGCTGCCAGTTGACGCTGGGTCGACATCTTGTGAGACAAAGAATACTCCTGTGACACGAGGAGAACGTTTACGCACCAGGTTTGAGAATAAACGTTGAATACATCTTCTGTGCTTATCCCAAGGTGAACTAGTCCTCGAGCAAGCTCTGAGACGGCCTCCTGCACTTCGAGGAACGATATATACTTGTAGTCGCTCAGCTCAAAATACTTCCATTTCTTCTTTTCTACGACCTCCTTGCCGCCTACCATCTTCTTCACCTCCTTTTCTTCCTCATGAACGGCAACGATATCTCGCCAGCCTAGTGCAGGCTTTGCACCATGCGTTCGTGCAGTATATGCAATGACGTCTGGAACGGTGTCAATACCTTCGAATGGTTGCGTCACAAGCCTGTCGGCGGTTATAGCCATTCGTCGAATGCGGCTTTCGCCTGGTGAGGCTGCAGGGCCAACTTCTACAGAGCCTTTACCAAAATAAAGAGGTTTGGAAGTGGACAGGGTGAATTGTTTCTGAGGCATGGTGGTTGACAGCTGAGCGCTGAGCGCCTCACCTATTATGTATGCGCTCTCTCGTGCTAGATTTCGGACTCAGCGTCTCCTAACCGACTTTGCGGCCACGACAAGCGTGTCTTTCTGAGTCCCAAGTCTGAAGCAGGCGATAAGAAAGATAATCCTTTTTTTTTAGCACTAGCAAGGGCCGCGAACCGGAAGCAGAAAACTGGCACAAGGTCAATCAAAATTCATTGGCTTATTATGGATCGTGCATCATGGATCAGTGCTCAGCGCACTCTAAGCTTGTCTAATGATTCCGGACCAGGTAATCTAGAAATTCATCGTATGAGCCAACGTTGTGCTGACTTACGATCCCGCTCGCTCACTTGCTTGATGCAATATTCAGTTTGTGGATCTCTGGCTAACTCCAACATCTGCAATCGCTGCTAGCGACGGTCGGGTAAGCTACAAAAGTGTCTTGCAGACGGGTGGGCGGCGTGGCAGATGTTCGTTAACCTGCGCCTCCTGATTGTACTGGCAACATCTCATCTATGCGCCTCAAAAGAATCTGTATTTCGACTTCGGTTCTTCCTGCTGTTGATTGCTCCCACCGTCTTAAACAAAATTCTCTAGTGCACTCCTTTCAACACCACAAAGGACTTGAGTGCGTCAATTGCATCGGACGGACGTCCAGATAGAGTGGCATGGTATGGCTCAATTTCGGGGTCTACTGATTGAAAATTCACTTTCTACACGGATTTGATTCACGCTAGATAGATTACAGCAATGACTAGACATGCTATCCAAACCGGCTGAGGTTGAGAATATATCGCAAAACAAATGACGGACAGGAGGAGGCAAGACATTCCTCCACGTATCGCGACCTCCGGTGCTGGGGCTTGCTCTACTGCAGTTACAACAACCATCGACCGCAAGAATCTGAATCGCCTAGACCACGGTTGTGACGCGGCGATATCAGGGATAACCGATCTGAAATGACGCTCGTTGTCCGAGTCCGAATTGTCCCACAGGTGGCGACGAAGGACCTTCTTTCGTTCATTTTTGCCTGTAGCACCTGCACCACTTGTTTAGCAGCAGGACCCGCCTCGTCCTTTTCTACAGCCTTCAGCATTTCGCTGACCGTTATTCGCAGCTGATCCGCAGTCATAGAGCGGAGGAGTTTTGGCCCTTGGGCTATCGATCTTTGGAGCCCAATGGCATGCATTGTAGCGAAACTCGCCCCGATAATATTAAGTGCTAGCCCAACGAATCCTAAGCCGTTCGTGGCGATCCGCAGCTTGGTATCGTGTGTGTTGCAGAATGAGGGAAGGCGTTGAACGACAAGGACAAACAACGCCTCTTCTCGCATGACCGTGACCTCTCCCAGTCCAGTTGTGCACCCCGTCATCGATCCTTCAGAGTGGCCTTCTCCTGTCCAAGGAATCGCGCAAGCTTTAAGCCAACCTCTTCCCGCCTACCTTGCCACCGGACCATACCCTTTCGTTTCTGCAAAAGCGGTCAGCCTACTTCAAGAACTTTCTTGCCGATCTTCTCGAGGCAAAGATAGCCAAGTTTGGAATGAAAGGCCACTGACAGACGTGTTTGACCTCGTGTTATCAACTGTCTTCGAGTTGCGCGAATTGGTCAAGTTGGAAGACCATGAATGTCCACGGCCGACCGTCCCGTTGTGGTCCACTCTCATCAAAGCACTAGGTCACGCGTGCTCGAACGATATCTCGGCTCTGTGAGCTCAACGTTCTCTTCAAGATATAAATGCACGCTCAATCACTTATTTTCGTAGGGGCGAAGTGTCTTTCATCCGCCCACGCATAGCTGTGTCTGAACAGCGCAACCGTGAAACTCTGGATGGCATTGCTACAGTTCTGTTGTCCTACGTCGTGGACAGCATTGATTGCTCCGACTCTCACTCAGTGGCAAGTCCAAACGTTGAGTGCAACCCTGCCCCCAAACAAGGCTCCGATGAAACGATGTCTGACGACGACGACGACGACATTTCGATGCACTACTTCAAACAATCTAGCGCGAAAATGTCTAATACGCCTTCAATAGATGTCCCGTTTGACGCCCATGTGCTACCCGGACACGGACGTCGGTTTTGCGCGGTTTTGCCCTTACTTTGTGTGGCAGACGAAGAAAACGTTTATTTTCTGCTATCCAGTGTCATGTACCAGAGATATGTGTGGGGCATCCACGAACCCGTGGTGGGTATCAGCTTGTCAAAGACAGGCACGATCGCTCGGGTTATCCTTGGCTGGCTTGACCCTAAAACGACTGATCGTGACAATCTAGTGCGTGATTGGTCCCGTTTGGTGAAGAACGTTCATCCTTATTATGCTCCCAGCCCTCTGTTAATATTGCCCGTGCTGCCGCAGACACTGCCTCCGAGCCAGCACTGGGTGTATTCGACCTGACCGACCCCACATCTACATTTGCCTTGGCTCAATTCATCCTTGGGCTTCGCATGCATTTTCGTGCCATCACATCAGGCACATCAAAACCGCAAATGTGTACGCTAGACTGGCGGTCTGATCATATCGCAATCGATGATCAGAAAACCAGCGGAGATCAATGGAAGAGTCGTGTAGCACAATGGGCACATGACATTGACGTGTGTGATGATGACTCGAGGTGAGATCCCTGATGTTATCTGTCTTATCTATCAGTCTGGCTTCTCATATATCCTTACTAACAACAGCGAAGACTCTTCTTTCCTGCATACACCGTCTCCTCACGAACTGCCATTGAGCCTACCTGCATCACCCTCAACAGATATGTCAAAGTCAGGGCCTCCCGAGTGAGTGCCCAATCTCCGTGCACAATTCCGTTCGTCATCTGATAATTCCGCAGACCACCTAAGTTGAAAAAATCTCGGGGAGGGTGAGTCTGGGACGCGACAGCTGGTACTCTGGTCTGACACTGCGTCTTGCAGGAAAGTTGACGTGAGTGTGCCGGGATCTAAAAAGCCGACAGAGAGCCCTGATCCTGGTAATCCACCCCTGGTCCCCGAAAATGAGCTCCCGACGCTAAGCCCACCCCCCGACTCGGACACTGGAACAGTATTCTCGAGTTCGGCGTATGTTCGTTGTCATCGTTATAGACGTCACATCATTAATCCTCTCTGATCAAAGGTTTGGCGCGATCAGTGACGCCGGCCTCGCGGGTTCTGTATCACTTTCAACATGGCTCTTCCAGCGAAGAGCCCTGACCATAGGTCTAATCGAGCTGCCGGCTGATTCGCCGGATGCGCCGGAGATCAACAGCATGATTAAGTTCTACCATTCCATGACGAAGCTGCTCTGGGCGCCGGGCTGGTTAACGGCGGTATGTTTGACGTGCGGGTTCGTTTTAATTTACTGACTTGTTGCCCAGGATGATCTGCCACAAGTCGATGGCGGTGTTGAGGACGTTCGAAAACATTTATTCCGCCAGTATGAGGAGACGCGGGATAAGACGGGTCCGCCAGATACACTTGAACCCGCGCACGTCGAGATTTTCCAACGGCAATTTTCACCAATGCTATGGGCCGCCATCGGCGCGTTTAGCCTCAACGCCGCATCACTGGGTCGTACAGTCTACGAAGCAGAATCTCGGCACGATTGGGACGCGGTGCTTTATCGATTCTATGCTGCACCTGGGGAGCATGTATCGGCTAATGTATTGTATGTCTGCCTGGATCTGGATGTGGGTACGGCAAACTAACTACATATCACTGTCTGACAGGTTAGAGAGAACAATTCGATTCGCCCGGAACAGTGTTGCCGACGGAACCGATTCCAATGAGGCTATCCAGTCTCAACGAGCACTCGCTGACAACTATTTCTCTCACTGCCTCATTGCTGCCGCCGCAAGTTATCGTGAAGATGCTGTAAGAGACCAAGCTCTTGCAGCATTTCATCAAGCCACGAACTTCCGTGATGACCTTCGTTCACTCAATGCCGCCAAGTTCTTCGACAAGGTCAGAAAGGATGCCGCCAAGGAACCCGTGTCAGGCAAATGCGATGCTATTTTAGTCACGCCTGTTTCTTTGGGTACGAGGGAGCTGCCGGGAGAGCTCAAAGATGTTCTCAAGAATTTCAGTCTTGTAAGGTTCCTCAAAGTCACCCCACTGACAAAGGGGTCTGCTGCAGGGAAGCAGACACTTGATGTCCCTGTCTCTGGCTCGCCGTCACTGTCATCTTCGCCATCATCCTCAACTTCACCCCCGAAGTCGTCGTTAGTAGCCAAGTGGGAGAAGAGGCTCCTGACAAACCCACTTCTTGTTTCATGTTCTGAGTCAACATCCGCCCCCGCCCTCCCAACTCTACCTCCATTCAACTTGAACAACTTATTGCTCAGTGGATTCGTCGTCGAATATAAAAAGTGGTCCCACAGTGAGGCAAAGGCGCTCAACCAAGAACATATGTATCTGGTCTCCTTGGTAAGGTACCTAGCTGCTGTGGGGATAAAGGGGTTTGCTGTTTTTGGCCTAATCACATCAGGCCAGATGGGGGGGGTTCTGATGGCATGGCAGTCTCAAGTAGATGACGTGAGCTGTTATTTCAACCTTTGACCTATCATTCATCATCTTCTACCACAGAAAATCTACATCATCGAGCGCAACATTTGCACCTTCAATTTGTCCAGTCCCATTGAGGTGTTGCAGTTTGCCTCATTCCTCATTCATCTGCGAGAGCATACTGATACCCTCAAGGACTTGTTTGGCCAGAGGAGAGGTGAGTTTCTCAGGAAGCTTGAGGGGGGTCAGCTGTCAGTGTGGGTGAAGGAGGGGAAGACAAGTGGGAAGTAGTATATTTTCTACTGTATCATTGCATTGTACATCATCTGTTCTAGCTTGACTTGTTCTTGCCCTCAAGTGTTTCAGGAATACCAGTCAGCCATTGTGCCCAGACTTTTACAGATTCAGAGGCAGTTGCAAAAATGTTCGGCCCTAGCATTACACCATGTTCTGTCATCAATCTCCTCTCAATCACAACGCATGCGACATCTGGCATTCCTCTAGCGGGCACAGTCCCATCCCACCTATGCTACATTCTACTACACACGTGGGGACTCGGAGGAGCGGGAACCCGATGTCTATCCCGCCACGGCGTTTTCCGCATCCCAAGGACGATTGGATATACCCGAGATCTCGTTGGCGAACGTGAACAAAGTGGAAGAACGGCTCAGAGAACACCCCCGACCCGGCCCCATTCCTGAGCACGCTCAAAGCGTGCATTTGTACATGTGCACTCACAGTGCGCGGGGTTGCCGCTGCGGTGACATGAGAGGGTGGGTGGCCAGGGCTCTACGAGAAGTCGAGAAGCGGCGACTGCGGGATCCGCATGCGCTAGTGCCCATGAAAATTGGGGAAGTCGGACACGTCGGTGGACACAAGTGCGCATCTCCTCCTCCGAGTTTCATGTCGATATCACCTTTCTGACGAGTCCGTTTCAATCACAGACACGCAGCCAATCTTCTCGTGTTTCCTCAGGGAGAATGGTATGCCAGCCCTTAGCTACTTGCTCTACACACGATGGACCTAAAACCAAGCGTAGGCTAGGAAACTTGAGACCTGACGATGTGCCCGGGGTGATAGACGCCATCCTTGACAGGGCGGCCAGACCAATGACTGGCAGTGACACGCCTTTATGTCCCCCGCACTGGCGCGGTCGCATGGGACTTACAAAAGACGAGCAGATAAAATTACTGGGACGGTAAAATGTATTTGCCTTGAATCCTAAATAGCACGACTCATGAATTGCCGCTAGGCCGCAAAGCGAAGCTTGACCTCAGCCCTGCTGAGTTGCTATGATAACACGAGAAAATATTTATTGTTGGGACTTGATGCGCGAAGCCCTTCGCGAAACTCTTCATACAGACTACTACAGGACACAGGAACACGAGACAACGATACAGCTTTTCTGACGTGAATGGCAAGAGAAAAAGAAAGACGCACGCAAAGAAACGGGGGGGACAAAAAGGGGAGATGGCTGTGTGGTGAAGTCCCGCGTTACGACAATACCTCGAAAGCATTGTGACAAGAGGGTTGAAACTCTAATTAAAACGATGCGTTGTCAGAATGAAATGGTCGAAGGAAGGGTGGAACGGAAATATATATGCGGCGGAATCATGCAAGGAATCAGAAAACCAGCGGTCACCCATCGTGATCACCCTCGTGTATGATGTTGTTCAATCAGAAGTTCTGCATGGTGGAGTCATAGTGCTCCTGCTGCCCAGAGGCGTTTACCCCGTACATCGAGTCATTAGGAAACATCGGAGGGTGTGGCTGACCCGAGTTCATCGACGATTTCTCTTCTGGAGGCACCATCGGTGGGTGTAAGTACGCAGAGAACAGATTGTCATCGTCATGCAGCATCATGGGCGGGTGCAGGAAGTCCATGGGGGACTCCTCTGCCGGCGGTAACATCGGCGGGTGGATAAATTGCGGCGAGTTGTCTTGAGAAAGCATCGGAGGGTGCCAAAACGTGTTTGTCGACCCGCGAAGAATGTTGTAGTGGCTGAATGGGAACTCTATCGACGAGTGGTGCGAATGCGAGTTGAAGACCCAGTGAGAGGGCCTCATCGGGATATGCCTCCCCTCCACCGTGGCCATTTGATAATATGTCCACCTAAGTGCTGGCACAGCAAACTTGCGTGCATTGGGTTGCATCCCCATAGGATGCGCGAGGTCTTCGTTGGTGAAGATACAGCGATGGTTTTCGCGATCGTGCCACGAGTAGTCGTAATCCCCTCTGAGTCTCGATTTCTAGAACACGATGTTAGTTTCTACTGGTGTGATGTAATAACAGGAGACAGTTACCTTTGAACCCTCAATGAGATACAGTGTATTATCCGTTCTAGTGCTCCCGAAGTTCAGTTTGGTCCGGTTTGAGCCCTTTTTGGCCAAACCAGAAACCAGACTTGGGGTTTGGTTCCGGAATTTCCCAAACTGGAACCAAAACCGATCGAAACCGTTTGACATTTATAATGTGACTCCAAACTGAGTCTCAAACGGTTTATTTACCAATTTTGGCCAATTTTAGGCCATACAGATGCGCAGCGTGTTCTATGTGTAATATGAATGTAAAAAAAAAACTAAACTGCCGTCAACAAAGCCCCAAGATCACTTGCAAGACTGAATGGAACAACCTGAGCTTCGAGGAGCGCCTTTACCTCACCAGATGCTGAAATGATCTCGTGTTTGTATCTGTCCTTCAATATTTGAAGAGATTCAAACATGTGGGGAGAAAGTGCATTGCGGAAATCAGTTCGACTTGAAGAAGGTTAATGCCTTATGGTTGGTCACCACAATAAATTGTCGTCCAATGAGCTTATCTTCCCATTTGACTAAAGTCTCTAATATGGCTATTAATTCGTGTTCCTGCATATGATAATTACACTGAGTTGGTGTAAATTTCTTGGATAAGAATCCAGCTGGATGCGCTTTGCACCATTCCGGTCCTTGACCGTAAAATGCTCCAATGCCCCTTGTGGAGGCATTGCATACAACCCAGATAGGGTCAGGTTTCTGCATATCCACCAGTTTTAATATCGGCATATTACAAGTAATGAATTTAATCATTTGGAAACACTTCTCGTGTAATGGAGCCCATATGAAGGGCCAATGATTATGGGTCATACCCGATAAAGGGCTAGTATATGCAGATATCTGGCATAAACTGGGCTAGATATTGCACTAGTCCTAGAAAATGCTGTACATCATCATAATCTCTTGGCCTTCGCCATTCGCAAATGCGCTTAAGCTTGTCTTCATCAAGCAGTATGCCATCATCATGTGACCTAAACAGTCCATTCACGTGGAGTATAAGTCCACTTTTTTAGCACTTAGAAATAAGTGACTTTCATGCAGCTTGTCAAAGACGAGCTGTAGATGCTGTTCATGATTCTCTAGGCTATTAGTGAATATGAATATATCATCTAGATATACATGGATATATATTCTTGGAATATAAACATCATTAAATGTTGGAATGTAGAAGGTGCGTTACAATCGCCTTGTTGAACTACATAGCTCACGAATGTACCAAAGACAGTAGCAAATGCTGTTTTGGGCACATCCGATTCTCTGATGCATACTTGTTTATACCCTCACCCGGCACAGCCTAGAGCAGCAGTAGCTCAAATTGTTGAGAACAATGATGAAGAAGACGTGACATTGGGTAATTCACTTGAAGGTGAGCATTATGATCCCGAGTTGTACTCGGAAGAGGACATAGAAGTCCACAAGATCAATCCTGACCAGTTAGATGGTCAAGAACATGTTGAAAACATGAATGAATACACAGGTGATAGCTCCAATGAATATAGTCCAAATAACATGGGTTATCAACCCGACAAGGAGGAACAACACATATCCTCATATGCATCAGTGGTAATACCACTTGAACCTCAATATGAGGCACATGCACATGCAGCAACTACGCTGTCTGATGCACCTCTTGTATAGGATACAAGCATCGCGCAAATCATTCCCTGGCGAACAGCCAGAAAGAAACTTTGAGAAACTGCTTTCACTCAGCGGTTATATTTATATCAACGGATATAAAGTGCATGTCCTGATAGACACCAGCTGTACCACGGACATGGTATCCCCAGACTATCTAGCTATTATGGGTGAAATACCCTTCAAACTGGAAAACCCAATAGGATCACAAATGGCTACCCAAGGCAGCTGTTCCCGAATCAACTACGGCTATAGAGCCAAGTTAGAACTAGGCACGTTCAATGCCGAACACTACATAGATGTAGTGAATTTGGACCAGTATGATATTATACTGGGATCTGGATTTATGTGCAAGCATAAGGTCGTACTCGACTTCAGTGAAGAAAAATGTGCAGTGTTTATAATAAATGGCAAACACCATATTGAACACTCTAGTGAATTTGGTTCCCCAAAAGGAGGGAAGAAGCTAATACAGCTATATAAACCACCAACGTTTGACAACAAAGTGGAAGCTAATATGGCTTCTATAGTAAAAAAGACCATTAGCACGGTTGTAACCAAAAAGGTTACTAGAAATGAAGCTGCCGGCAAAGGCAAAGAGAAAGAAATGGTTGTAAATAAACTGCAGGCTAACTTGGAAATGCCAATAAAGAAGGCTAACTGCCTACAACTAGGCTGGCAAAGCTTCACCGCAATGCAGTAGCAGGACCCAGCAAGGATCCAAACCTGAAGTGACTTGAAGGTCATGATGAAAAGCCAATGGCATTTAATAGCAAAGTGCCGAGTGAACAAGTGAATGCACAAGTTCACAATAAACATACCAGCAAACAGCCATTAATAGATGTGTGCAATACTGATCCAGAAATGGACAGAAAGCATAAAAGACCTAACAGTCCCAGTACCTTTGGAGATGCCTCCCATATGGAAAATTTCGCATGAAATAAACTTCAATGAAAGCTACAAACCTTCGTACCACATGCCAAGGTGTCTGGATGTACTCTGTCCCGAGCTAGTGGAGAAGATAGCCTGGTATGAAAAGGCTGGATGGCGGAAGCGAACCACTACAGATAGTGTAGCACCACCACTATTATGTGTCTATAAGAAAGACAGACAGCTAAGAACCATAGTACATACACGCAAGCATAATGAAAACACTATAAAGGATGTTACTCCTTTCCCAGATCAAGACGGTATCCATCATGATGTGGCTCACGCCATGTACCGCACCAAATTGGATATGTCCCATGCAGGCCAAACCTTACCCTATGATTGGCATCCATCAGTTTCCAGGTGGGCACGCCTTTGACTGTCCAATGGACAAATCACTAGGTCTCTTTGGAAGGAAAGCTAGAAATCCCTGTAAAGGTGATGAATGGCAAGGAACATCAAGGTAAGTTGTTGATTATATGTCCTGTCAAATGGTAGATCTTATTGCTCCACTACAACAGTTGAGGTCAGTTGACAAGCTATGTTTCGCTGAAGTCTGATTTTATATATGCCTAAACATCAATGGCAATTGCACTTGTATCTCTATATTCACCTCCTCATGCAGACCTTCTCAAAGCTTCCTACAATACGCTCTGGTCATCTACATTCCGAGGTGACTCTGGTATTGCCATCGTTGATGTCGAGGACATCTCTGCAGTCATTGCAATGGTTCCCCACAAGCCCTTCAGTGATTTAATCGATAGGTTTTTCATAGTTGAAAAACCAGGTCTCAATGTTGCACATATGGGGGGAAAGGACGAGTCGAAAAAACTCCTTGACTTTGATCTACCTGGCACCCTGACTAGGACCCCAACATTTCGTGTGGGACAGAACAAAAAATCAAGGAAACAAGCACCAAGACTGCCTATCAACATTACAAGATTGACCAGACAACACTCGCGAGACATGGTGAGGACAAGCGTGAGCAGCAGCAAGGGGACAACACCACTGATGGGGGACACGTCATCAGGTGATGTAAACGAGCACGCAGTCAAAACACTGCTCAAACACAGTTTCATAAAGAAGACGGATTGCGATGAGGTCTCATGGTTAACAGATGTACTGACGAAAATCATCATTAAGGTGTATACAATCACGAGAAACACTGCAATCGACGAGTCTTTAAGGGCTGTTGCAACCCTGATGCTCGATATGGATGACGTGACACCAGCGGTCCAGGTGCGAATAGAGGAAATGGCAGCACTGAAAGAATGAGAGAAGAAGCTGGAGACAGCAGTCAGACGGTTGGAGGCTATGGGGGAGGAAAGGCCCCACCAAAACCTTGGTGATGGACTGGAAACACAGCTCGACGACATGACAACCACTATCCGAGCTCTTGAGGCGTCTCATTGGTGATGATGGGTGCAGTGGCAAAGGCGGCAGAGAGACAGCCTAGCGAGACTCACGAAGGCAGTGGTCACGGATCCGGAACCATGTCGTTCGCGCAGGTCCCATCTAGACATGCAGATGCGGTCGCCAGAGTGGCAATGATACAAAGGCAAGTAGTTTTGGGACAGGCGGACGGGGACGGCACAGATCTGTTCAAAATATATCCAAAAAAGACATTGTTGCCAGGGTGCATTTGGCCGTTGAGATGATGGCAAAGGAGGGGCACATTGAGGCAGCCAGGATCAAGTTCTTGCATGCTCAGAAGACCACTCAAGGTGGGGCGATACTGGTAACATGAACGGCAAGGGACGCAGTCTGGCTACGGGGAGAAGCTGTGATAGGGACTTTTGCAGAAAAGATGGGAGGCGTGTTGAGCGCTTGAGCCAACTTGTGCATGCTGATCGCAGAGTACATACTGGTATCCTTTGAGCCACAACTGTTTACAGCATGCGAACAGGTCGAGTGGGACAACGGGCTAAAGAGAGGCACACTACAGGAAGCACACTATATTAAGCAGGTGAAGTGGAGGATGACTCTTGATCAGTCACCACTCGGAACCACTACCAGGACCCCGGAAACAACATGTCTGGCTGTCCCATCGAACGAGGCTGTGGCCAACTGCTGCACCCTACAAATGCTATTACACAGCATACAGGATTCTAAAACACCCGTGGCATTGAACTGTGTAGTCCCACAGACCCGCATTGCAGAGGCCAAATGTCTCATCGACAAGATCTGCAAACACACATTGAGGGAAAATGAGATCACAGAGATACACAGAGAAATGGATCGAATGAGAAGAGAGATGAAGGATTTTATTGAAACTGTGAGCATTACATTGACATCTACGAGTACGATGGAACCATCGCCAGGAAACACATCAATGGCATTGCACCCCACACCAAGAGTGCATCAGGCCATGATTCGAATGGAGCCAAATGGGGGGGGTTTCGCAACCCACCACATCACTTAACAACACCATGATCACCCCCACACGCACGACTACACCTGAGCCGGGTGAGAAATCCCGGCACTCGGGGACACAATTGGGAACGAGGCGAAATGGGAATGCAAAAAGGGTCATAATTAGATTTGTAAGGTGCGACATACCAGGGCCGGACGAATGAATGGCCCTGAAGCATATGAGGGATGCCATAAACGAGGAGTTGTTGGGATGGGAGAGAAAAGGTGAAGCTGTGAGGGTCTGTGGAGCGGAATATACAAGGGGTGGTCACATTGTGATCACCCCGCGGAGACGAATCAAGCTAGAGTGGGTGCTAGAATAAGCACAGGCATTCCTCAGACGGATAGTGCACGAACGAGCGGTCACAGCGGAATTGGATGTAGGATGGGAGAAGGTTGTAATAAGGGGTGTACTGATGTGTGAGGTGTGGGATCCAGTGGCGAACGGAAGGGAGGGAAGATTGAGGGACGAGTTGGGACGGATACACCCGACAATTGCAAGGGACATACGGGAAATACGGGTGATGTGCGCAGGGGATGAGATGTATCAAAAGCGGAAGTCAGGGAGGGGAAAGCCAGGTTGGAAGGAGACGGTAGTGTTGGTGATGGTGTCGGGGGAGCAAGTGGGCCGATTATTGCATGGAGAGGCTGCAGTGTACTTAGTGAAGGACATGGGTAGGGGTATACCTGCGGGTTATGTGTTGGTATTTCTACGGGTGCGGGTATGGGTACAGATATGTGTACCCGGCAAAAACCCGTACCCGTGAGGTCAGACCTGTCACTCATATATGGACCCGTCACTTAAATATATATATATTAAGCAAGTTCAGTAACTATATAGAATGTATAGTTTTAATTTGAAGGGGTTGACGAGCTTTTGTATTTTGTTCAAGCCACGGGTGTGTGATTTTCAGCCTCAGCCACCGAGTTCAAACTCAGCCACCAGACTCAACACCTCCACCAACCGCTGAAGAAAGCGGTAACCGCGGGCAAACAAGGTAACCGCGGGCAAACAAGGTAAGTACTTTTCAAGCTATAACTTTATTAATATATATAGGTGAATTTTGTGGTTAAACACAAAACAACACATCTGATGCGGCACCCACCACCACCACCAGAACCGACCCCACGCTCTTCAAGAGAGCGCCGGGCGTTCGACTTCGACTTCGGCCCCCATGCGATCCACCACCAATCCCACCCCCTCGCTCTTCAACAGAGCACAGGGTGTTTGTTTTCACCCACCCGGCCCCACCTACCATGTATCCCACCCCCACGCTCTTCAACAGAGCGTGGGGTGTTTGTTTTCACTCAGCCGGCCCCACCTACCACGTATCCCACCCCCACGCTCTTCAACCACACCACCACTATCCCGCCTCATCACCCACCCCAATACCCGCCGTCTCGCTTCAAACGCGAGACGGTGTATGTATATTTTATGTAGATAACTTATATAGAATATATTATGTATATTATGTGTGATACCCGTGGGTAGCTGCCCATGGGTACGGGTATGGGTGTACCCCAGGTCGAAATGGCCATACCCGTGACTGTACCCGGACCCTTGGTGGTGGGTACGGGTTTTTGACGGGTATGGGTACAGGTACAGCCAAAAGTACCCGGGGGTTACCCGTGTCCCTCACTAAGTGTACTTGTGGGGAAGGCGATGTGGGGTTGAAGGATACCGACATGGGAGGGGGTGAGGACAATTTTGTTGGTGTTGTGGGATCTGCTTGAGGTGCATTGCCTTGAAGTTGGGTAGAGAGGAATTGTAGTTACACACAGTAGCACCATGATGCATGACACCCTACCATATGGCACTGCCATCACGGGGTAATAGGAATAAAAATAAAATAAAATAAAATAAAAAAAGCAGGTGAAGTTGAGGAAAGACGGCCAGAGGACGACCCATATGATGATGGGCTTTACGGATATGGAGCAGGCAAATCATGCCATATGTAAGGGTCTAGTAATAGAAGGCAAGCACGTGTTATTACAAAGGCACAGAATTGACCTGCACAGGTGCATGAAGAGGGACAGCACACAGAGCGGCGGAGTGCAAGTCTATTCACGATACCTGCGGGCGATGTGCTGGCATGCACAGAACCGACACATGCAAGGTATCCAACCTGGCTGCACTCAAGTGTGTTAGTTGCAACAGGTCGGGGCACGCTACGGTCGACAGAAACTGCCCCAAGGTTCTGGAGAAAATGAGGGAAACGCACGCACGCTTTCCGGACTACCAGTACAGATTCTTCCCCACCGACGACCCCGAGATGTGGGTAATGGAGGGCTTTGATTCAGGAAATATGGGAGGACTGACAAACACCTCACAGGCTGCCATGTGACATGCGCACGCGACAGACAGCAGCAGGGAACTGGGGGGAATACGTACAGAAAGTGGATATGCGCAGAGATGCCCACGGGATAACGGTTGGCCGAGCAGACCAAATGAGCAGCATCGCACAACAGGGGGAGGGGGATTCCGTGCACAGGGCACTGGCAATGGCGCAGGGCCTCTCCATCAAACGACACTGGATGATGCCATTCAAAGAGCCAGGCAGGTGATACCAATTAGTGTTGCTCGAGCTGGCTTAGCTGCCAGCCGGCTAAGTTAGCTGTGGCTGCAGCTGGCTAATTTACCCATTATTCGCCAGCTATAGCCGCGAGCTGTATACAGCCGGCTGCGGTTGTCTACAGTCGGTGCGCAGCCGGTATATATTATAAAAAATATTATTTTTCTATTTAAAAATACTTACTGGCCGGAGCCAGCATTTCGCTGGCTCCGCTGGGAT
>QLPF01005272.1:1852-13834 GCA_003314045.1 Hygrophorus pudorinus | reverse complement strand
AGCGAGTTGGGAATGGTGTGCCTTGTCATCATTAGTCCAAATGGGGATTAGAACAAAACCCGATCGGTTGCGGATGGAAATAGATTGGTGGAGTTCCCATGTGGCAGGCCGAGTCCAGAGCGGAATGTAGTTGTTGTGCCTTGTGATCAAAGAAGATATAATAAAAGAATTGGTGGGAATGTCCATGTGGCAATTGTTTAAAGGTTGTATAAATGTCCGAAATAGGATGAGAGAATGTTCGAAAAAGGAAACTAGATAGGGGTAAAAGTCATGTCATGACATCGGTGGTGGATAGGACAACAATTTCCTGCCTTTTGGAACTCCAGGACACGGCACCTCCATCTATTAGGAAAGCATAACCAGAGACAGCACGCCGATCCTCATTCATGCTGCCATCAGCGTCGGCATAGCCAGTGAGAGGGTGTGGGGTGGAGTTGCCGTAGGTAAGTCGAAGTTCTTTGGTTCCTTTGAGGTAACAAAAGACATGCTTAGCCACTTCCCAGTGTGCAAGGCCGGGGTTCTCAGTGAAGCGAGACAGGATGCCTATTGCATAGGCAATGTCTGAGCATGTTCCAATCGCAGCGTACATCAGAGATCCTATGGCTTCGCGATAAGGAATGTCGCGCATATCAGTGAATTCGCGGGTGGTTGCTGGGGACTGGTTGGTGGATAGGTGGATGTTTGGGTCTATGGGGATAGAAACGGTTTTAGCGTCTTGCTGGCCGTAGCGTTGGAGGATTGACTGGATGTAGGAAGCTTGGGTGATGGATAGGGAACGAGTGTCGCGATCACGTTTGATCTCGATGCCGAGGAGCCAATGGATTTCACCAAGGTTGGTGATTTCCAATTCAGTTTTGAATTTGGTTTTGACTTCGCCCATCAGGACATCGGTGCTTGTGACGATGGTTAAGTCATCCACATGGGCTACGACCGCAATGAGGTTCCTTCCGGCTTTGCGATAGAAGACAGCATGGTCGACTTCGCAATGCGCTAGGCCGAACAGCTTCTTCAAGATGTCGAAAAGCTTGTGGTACCATCTGCGTCCACTCTGCTTGAGTCTGTAGAGAGGTTTCTTCAACCTGAAGACCTTCTTCTCTTCACCAGGTTTAGCATATCCCAGGGGCTGGCGCATGAAGACAACCTCTTCAGAAGTGAGTTCACCATGAAGATACGCACTTTTAACATCTATTTGATGAATTTCATAGTTGTGCCTGGCTGCCATAGCTAGTACTGCCCGGATTGACGCGAGTTTGGCTATGGGCGCATAGGTGTCGAAGTAGTCCACTCCAGGTACCTGTGAAAACCCCTGCGCAACAAGTCGGGCCTTATACCTTTCGACTTCGCCAGCGGCATTTTTCTTCGCCCGGAATACCCACTTACTTCCCACTACATTCGCTCCTGCAGGTGCATCTGTCAACTCCCATGTTCCCAACTTCTCTAATGTTTCCAGCTCTTCCTGTATACCTTTCTCCCACTGTGGCCACTCTGGCCTCTTCTTCGCCTCTACTAAATTTCTCGGTTCTAGTCCTTCGGCATCTGCCATGACAGCAGCTAGTGCAAGCACGTCAATGTCAGCGAGTGCTGCACTGGGTTCGGGGGCTTGAAGTCCCAGGGGGAGTGTATTCTGCTCACGTGGCAGGCCAGACACAGATCCTACACCATCTCGGAGGTCCCGGACATATTGGGTAGGTTTTCGGTGCCGGCGTTCACAAACTTTGTGCTCAGGTTCAAGAGATGGGGAAAGTTGAGGTACGTCTTTGTCGGGAACTTCCTCGGTGTGGGTACTGGGTGACTGGGGTGAGCTAAGGTCATTTTTGTGAGCATTGGGGAGTTGACAAGAGACTGCAGGCAGCTTGCCCTCATCATCACTCTCCCCTTCAAGGTGCACGCTGTCAGGCATGAAGTCGACATTGCGTTCGACGGTGACAGTACATTTTTCAGGCCAATATACATGATGACCTTTGCTCTGCTCATCAAAACCCATCCAGCGGCAGGTAGTGGCGCGGCCATCAAGTTTACTGCCATTTGGGGTGTGGACACTGACACGACATCTCCACTCATGCAGATCGCTAAGGTTCGGCACTTTGCTGGTGACAGCCTCATAGGGGGTCTTGCCGTTCAGGGCCTTTGTGGAGGTGCGATTCTTTAGCCATACAGCGTGTCTGATGGCTTCTCCCCATAGGTATTTTGGCAGGCCACTTGAGTGAAGCATAGCGCGCACTTTTTCGAGGTGGACGCCATTGAGATGTTCTGATATGCCACTTTCCTGATGTGTGTCGTGTACGGACAACTTTTGCAGGGTGCCCTTTTTCTGTAGGTGGTCCGTAAACTGATTGCTCATGTATTCACCACCGCGGTCAGTGTTGACTGTCTTGATTCTAGTGCTGTGCTGGGTTTCTATGAGGGCCTCAAGCTTGCGGTAGGCACCGAACTGTTCCGATTTGTGGCGCAATAAATATATGTGGGTCTCGTGGGTGGCATCATCCGTGTACGTGGCAGCATAGCAGCGGCCACCAAGGGTTTGGATCAGCAAGGGCCCCCACAGGTCAGAGTGGATTTCCTCCCCATAGGAGGTTGCTCGCTGACCTTCCCTGACCTTAGGAACAGGTTTTCCCTTGGTTATGGCATAGGCACACGACTCGCAGAATACAGGGTCAGGTCCGGAAGTGTCAAGCTCGATGCCGGTGATAAACCCCTTCTGTACAAGGCGTTTTGCGGCACTGGGGGCGATATGTCCCATGCAGCGATGGAGTTCCATGACGGTTATGCATTCTGTTGCAGTGTGTGTGTGCTCAGCTGGAGCATCATGAATGACATGGTAGAGTCCGTTGGCCTTGGGTATCTGGCCGATAGTGTTCTCTTGACCGTCTGCTATGTCACATCGGCCTTGGGCAAATGTCATGATGTAGCCGGCATCATCTATGCGTCTGACAGAGACAAGGGTGAAGCCCACTTCGGGTGAGTAAAGTACTTCAGTCAGGCATAGTTTTGAGGCTGACATGCCGTTAGGCACTTCGATCAACATCTCGCCCACACCAGTGGCCTGGAACTTTTGTTTGTTAGCGGCATTGATCGGTCGAGGGGCTGTCTCTCGGAAGGTTGTGAACACATCACGGTACGGGGACAGGTGGCGAGTCGAGCCAGAGTCGTAGAGCTCCATGCACTCTGCACTCAGAGGACCATGGGTGGAGGTAACTGCAGCGAGGTTGAGCAGGGTAGTGGTTTCCGGGGAAGGTGGACATTCAGCGTGCTGAGTGTCCGGCTCTTCGTCAGATTCAGAGTCACTAACCTCGAGTAGGTCAGGCATACTATCGGCGGACATGTCACTGTCATAGCCTTCCTCAAAAAGGTCTGAGTCGAGGTACGTTGTCCAGACACCGTCCTCCGAGTCTTCCTCTGAGTCCTCCTCACGAGAGGTTGCGTTTGCAGAGTTGCCAGAGGCACTAGAGTCCTTTGGCTTTGGGTCATCATCGGTTGGCTTGCTGGCCCTATTGTCACGGTTGTACTTTGGACTGGAGCACTTGTTGCTGCGGTGCCCCTTGCCGCCACAGTTCCAACATTGCTCGTCCTGGCCTGCAGGCCCTTTGCCGCCTGCTCCTTTGGATTTGCTCGTGTTGCCTTGTCCCTCTGCATCAGGGTATGCTGAGAGAGCTATGTCGCCTTTGTCGCATCCTCTGTCCTTGGACTTCAATGAGAGTTTTTGGCAGTTGTATTCCTGAAGCAGGTAGGACTTTAATGTATCACTATTGATCGTTTTACCCATAATGTGGGCTGATGCAGATAGGTGCGAAACATATGCGTGGTAGCTGGGTGGTAGGGAGCCGGTTATGATCGAAGCATGCTCGGCGTCGCTGATCACTACTCCCACCACCTGTAGTTCCTCCCACATCTCACTCAACTTATCTAGGTGAGTGCGGAGGTTACCGTTTTCCTGGCAGCGCACTGACTGGAATTTGCTGCGCAGGTCTGACTGCACAAGTGAGGTCTTGGACTCGAACTCTTTGGTTATGATGGTCCACATTTCAGCCACAGTGTCCTTGCGGAACACTTTCCGTAGGGTAGAGTCGGCAAGGCGTTGACCAAGGAGGTTGCGTGCCTTGTGTTCCGACTTGGTCCACTCCACGAGTGCGTCGGGGTCTGCGCTGGTAGGCTTCACAGCATTACCATTCAAATGGTCATAGACTTGGCGATCTGCGAGCGCCCAAGCTATGCGCGTTTTAAATGTGATCCAGTTACTGCCATCAGGATGCAGCTTTGGTATGTTCGGCAATTCGTCTTTGGTGCTAGACATTGAATCGGGGCTCATAACCTGTTAGAATAGGTGCTTCGTATGCAGAGCTAATATACTTGAGCTGGTAATAAAGTGTAAGTTAAGGGAATACTATGTAAAGTGTGGGTTAACTCACCTCAGCGTTATGAAGGGAGGTGTAATCACTGAGGTGTTCGTAATGTTCGGAACACATTAAATATGATACGGAGTAACTACGCAACAAGGAGAAAAAAGGAGAGGGTCTTTACCCGCAGTGGAGCGGATGGTGCGCGAAAGGGTAGGAAGGGTAGTTAATGCAAAAGGATAAACGAATAACGTGTTACAAAGGCAACACGGGGGAAAGACGGAAGTAACGGGGTAACGGGGTAACAGAGATGGCTTGCCATACTTCAACAATTCTAACTAATTTTGAGGTATTATGATTGGAATACAAGGCCTCGATATGCATGAACAGGACCCCTGACAAATTTTGATGAAAAAAAGGTAGTAAAAAATACTTTAGACTAAGTGTATCATTGACCCGTACGTATCAGTGACCGGTTGATGACTGTAGCCTTTTTTTTTTGGAGGGGTTACGAAACCAAGGCCAAAACGCTCACATGGCTCAAGGACCGTCGATAAGCAATATGGCACTGGTTGTCAATGACTACGAAAGGTAACGAAACTGCAACACCGGACGACTGCAACTACTATATAGTACAAATTTCAACACAAGGAGACCATGAACTTCAAGATAAAGTGACTACAAATTTCAAATGATGCCTGTGCGATGGTGAGCATAACACCATTAAAGTTACCCGAGGGACCAACATACAATCTAAAGGAGACAAAATCATCTTGTTCTGTTGAGTTGGCGATATAGTCAACGCGAGATAACGGAACTAATGAAGGCCATATGTACCTTCTGTAAATGGGTAATGGGGAGGCGGGTCAACCCTATCCGGAGGCAAGATGGTCAAATATGGCGTAATTATGGGAATTCACATACATTCTGCAAGCGGGCGAAGACAAGACGGTCAGTTGACAATAGTGCAACTTGGACTATTCAAGGCGTACCTTCTGTGAGAGCGAAAAGGTCGTCGTGAGCTAAATTGCGCTGACCAGAACAATCACGTACAGTCTGTGAGTAGGTGCAAGCGAAGCAGTTAACTTGGGATGATGCATTCAAAGGCGACTACGTACTCCCTGCCAGTCAAACGAAATCAGGAGGCATAATACAACTATTAGACAGGACCACGTACACCCTGTGACAAACGAAGGGGGAGACAGTCAGCTTCTAATAACATAGGTATGAGACAGGATCACGAACTCCCTGGCGGAGGATAATGGTCAGTTCGCGATAATCCAACTATCCGATGTTATCACATACGTCCTGTGAGGGCCAAAGGGCAAGACAGTGAAGATCGGGTAATGTTTATGTAGCTGTAGACGGGATCACGCACAGCCTGAGTGCGAGCGAAGGAGGAGACTGTCAACTTGGCATAATGCAGCTATGAGACAGAATGACACACTGGCTGTGAGGAGTAAAGGAAAGACGTGAATACAGGGTAATGCAACTAACAGACAGAACCACGCACACCCTGTGAGGAGAAGGGCATGATGGTGAATACATGGTAATGCAACTAACAGACAGAACCACGCACATTCTGTGAGGAGAAGGGCATGATGGTGAATACAGGATAATGCAACTAACAGACAGAACCACGCACATTCTGTGAGGAGAAGGGCATGATGGTGAATACAGGGTAATGCAACTAACAGACAGAACCACGCACATTCTGTGAGAAGAAGGGCATGATGGTGAATACAGGGTAATGCAACTAACAGGCAGAACCACGCACACCCTGTGAGGAGTGAAAAACATGATGGTGAATACAGAGTCATGCAACTAACAGACAGAACCACGCACACCCTGTGAGGAGTGAAAAACATGATGGTGAATACAGAGTCATGCAACTAACAGACAAAACCACGCACACCCTGTGAGGAGAAGGGCATGCTGGTAAATACAGGATAATGCAACTAACAGACAGAACCACGCACACGCTGAGGAGAAGGGCATGCTGGTAAATACAGGATAATGCAACTAACAGACAGAACCACGCACATCCTGTGACGAGAAAGGCATGATGGTGAATACAGGGCAATGCAACTAACAAACAGAACCACGCACACTCTGAGGAGAAAGGTATGATGGTGAATACAGAGTAATGCAGCTATAGACAGGATCACTTACCATGATTATACAGTCACAGTAGTCTATTAGAGGAAGGTTCAGGTGGATTAAAATATGATGAAGTTCGAATGGTTACTTCACATACTCTGAGAGCGACGTCAATATTGGGAGTAAGTTTAACAATGGCTTCACTGTTCCATTACTGCAGTGGAAGGACTTATAGCAGCTGGCTTATCAGACCAGCTGGCCAACCTCTCAGCCCTGCATGTGAAAGTGCAAGTTGACAGGCGCCTACAAGGCTACAACCGCGTGTAAGACCTTCAAATCAGCAAGACACATAAGCGACAGCAATCGAAAGTGAGCGCGATGTCGTCGGACCACTTTCTGATTGGTGTATTCTTTCTCAAAAAGGTCGAAATCTGTCCTCATTTTTTTTGCTGATCCGGGCTTGATCAGAAGAAGGGAGGCGCCAGTGATAAGCTGTGATAAGACTTACCTAGTAAGTTAGTCAGAGGTGAGGTATCGATACTTGATTGTTCCGCATAAGAAAAAAGCTCCATGGCTTGGCTGTCAATGATAAGGTCATTGACACGGGCCCTAGCAACGAGGCGATAAGAAACACTGAAGTGGGGCAGATGCCTACTATGTATTGCAATCATTCCTTGCTATGGTGGGCCAGCTCACCACCACATCCGAGTCGACAGTTGGACGTTCGTTCAATGCTTTCGGCACGGCTTCGACGACGGGTGACATTGTCAGTGGATCCTTGACGGTTGTGACATTGTTCAAAGAAGTGGCCAACCTCATTCCACACGCCGGACCTCTCGCTCAGGTCTTGGGTGTCACTCAGCAACTGCTCACCGTGATCAATGACATGCGAGACAATAAAGATAGTTGCGAGTATCTTGTGGAGCGTGTCCTGCGTTTCCTGAAGTCCCTTATCGAAGAGTTGTCACGGATGAATGCGCCGCTTCAAGATGGTACCCCGACGGCAGCAAGACTTTACGTTCTGCTATTGTGGGTGCTCGTTCTTGGCTTTCTCCTTTTGTGTTCCCTTGATGATTCTGTAGCAATATCAGGGCTATCAAGGACGATGCAGAAAAGTGGAGGGTTTGGAACGTTTGGAAAAGGCTGAAGAATCGAAGTGCAATCAAGGCTGGGCTGAATAGACATGGACAAAATTTATCGGATTGTTTTCAAACATTCACGGTAAGCAATGGGTCTTTCCCATTCTATTCTGACACCGAGCGCACATTTTACTTATCTCCGCGTTTGTGGGCATGTAAATTTCATCTTATCGACACCGCTCACAAAACAGGCAATTACTTTATTGCAACTGGGTGCGGTCGCCGACAAAACGACTGCTACGCAGAGGGAAGATGGCTCCTCGGGCTCCATACCTGTGCCGACTTTGGGCATAGACTCCGTACGTCATCTCTTGTATGGTTCTTCTGGAAAGTGTATCGACGTGTTTGTCACGACCAGTCATTGTCCGTCTCCACGGACCTGCAACGACTTGTTCACCAATCCGCGGGAACAGTCATGTTTCAACAGATCGGCCGAACGGTACAATCGAGAGCTGAAAGATTATTATCATCCGACCTGGAGCCCGACAACCTAATCACAGAGGTAAAATCTAGTCATGCGGCAATGGAAAGAAACTATTTCCTAAAACGTGTTCCGCAGCCTATTGACAATGATACGCAATATCTCATAAACCAGGTCCAAGATCTTGCTCAGCGGGTTAACTTGTGTCTTCCGAGTGTTGGGTACAAAAACCAACCAGATCAATGTGATATCGAGCATCGCCGTCATCTGCGCCGAACAGGCCGGCCCACTCGTCAGCTTCGTGAAACAATAAAAGAGACGTTCGAACTTCTTGATCTACTACAGGACACTCAGGCGGAGGTCCCGGCAGAGGCATTGGCAGAGAGGATGCAGAATCTATCACTGAGTTTGCGTGATCTTGGTTTATGGGAGGAGGCACTATGGGTCCAGACATTCTGCGTGACCTTTCGCCGTGGACTTGTACAACAACACGGACATACTCGTGCCACTTCACGTGAACTTTCCCGGGCCCTCAACAGCCTCTCCATTTGTCTGACTACCCTCGGTCACCGAGAGAGGGCTCTACAGGTGATCCAGGAGGCAGTCGAGTTGTGTCGGCCTTTATCAGCACTCTCAATGGAGCCAAATCTTGCGGAATACCTCTCCAATTTATCAAATTGCCTATCAGACCTCGGTTACAGAGAGCAAGCGCTGCGAGCATGCCAAGAGGCGGTGGAGTTGCGTCGACGTCTCGCGGCTGACCGTCCCTCCGAGTTCAATGCGGATTTTGCGATGTCCCTCAATAACCTTTCAAATGGCCTATCGAAGCTGGGACGTTTAGAAGAAGCTCTGCAAGCAATTCGCAAGGCGGCGGAGCTATATCGAGGTCTTGCAGCCGACCGCCCCTCTGTATTCAATTCTGAGCTCGCGTTGTCCCTGAACAACTTTTCATGTCATCTATTTGGCCTCGGTTGCCGCGAGGAAGCTCTGCAGGCAGTCCAGGAGGCAGTTCAACTATTTCGACGGCTGGCAGCCGACCGGCCTTCCGCATTCAATCACGAGCTCGCCCGCTCCCTTAGGAATCTCTCACGCTTTCTGTCAGCCCTGGGTCGTGTAAGAGAGGCTTTGCAGACAATCCAGGAAGCGGTGGGACTGTATCAAAGTCTCGCGAGTAATCATCCCGCAGCATTTAACCCCGATCTTGCAGCTGCGCTCAACACCCTTTGCAATCGTTTGTCTGAGCTGGGTCGTGAGGGAGAAGCTCTTGAAGCAATTCAGGAGGCTGTGGAGTTAAGGCGAAATCTCGCAGCACATCGACCCACCGTATTCAATCACGATCTTGCAGAGTCCTTGAACAATCTTGCTCTTCGTTTGTCGGATGCCGGTCACGGAGAGGATGCACTCCAGATGATCCGGGAGTCAATCGAACTCTCCAGGGCACTGGCAGCCGATCGTCCCGCCGTATTCGAGCCTGACCTTGCGCAGCATCTTGACAGCCTGTCTACTTGTCTGTCTGGTCTCCGCCGGCACGATGAAGCCCTGCAAGCAATTCAGGAGGCAGTCGAACTTTGCCGGCGGCACGCCGCTAAACGTCCAGACGCCTTCAACCCTGATCTTGCAGAATTTATCCGCAATTACTCCAATTGCCTGTCCAATATCAGTCGCCCGGATGAAGCACTTCAGGCCGCACAAGAGGCAGTCAACCTATACCGGTCGCTCGCAGAAGCTCAACCGGCCGCATTCAATCCTCGATATGCACGGTCTCTGAGGGACCTCTCTACGCGCCTATCTAATCTAGGACGGGCACCAGAAGCTTTACAGGTTTCCAGGGAGGCTTCTAAGCTTTGATCGCCTTGACGTCTGCTATGCTACGATATCGGACCGGGAGGCGGAAATAGAGCGGGGCCGATATGGGTACAGTTCCAAAGGTTGTTGGAAGTTTCGTCGATCCTTTTCCTCCTAGCCTTGTACTTCAGTTCATGTTACCGGGCCTGGGTATATGATGACTGTATATTACTAAGTGGCAATATGGCCATGCCTTCGTATTTCAACTCGTAGCGCCTTGTGCACAGCATTTTGCGTTGGACAATATGCGTAATCAATGTATAACATGATCATAAATTCAAGAGCTACATGTGTTATGTCTTTTCCACTTCGACACCCAATTGTTTCTCGACTAGTCACTCCAAAAATGCTATCGCAAATCCCGATTGGACGAGACATTGACGACAGGCCATCAGTGGGATACTTTGTTTTTATCGGTAAGTGATGTCTATAATATCATTTTGTACAGTGACAGGAAGATGGCCTCACACAGACTCAGAGCAGGTCAATATCACGCGCCTAAGAGTACTTCGCGTGACATACCCCATATTTACAGTGTTCAGACACTTGATAGATGAAATAAAAAAGTCAATGTGTAGGAGCACCTGTGAGTCCCGTTTACGCCCTCTTATAGGTGGTTATGTGGTATAACCGCCACTAGTTAGAGTTGAAATCAGTGACCTCACCCCTCCTGCAACAAATTTAAACCCGGTTGACATGCTCGAAGTCGTCGTATCCCGAGGAAGAAATATAACGACTCTCTCGGATTTGCTACCTGCCGCATCAGGAATTGGGACTCGGAGCTCCGTTAACACCCCAGTCTCAAGAGTTCATCCATAAGGACCTGATGACACCGCGCAAAATACCATACAGTCGAACGCCGACGAGAAACACAAGGTTATGTAGGGTAAATAGTATTGCCTAGCTTCTACTAGTACACTGACCCGTCGACAACCACATTAATCACACGCCAGGCCCTGGACCAGCACCGGTATAAACGTACTACACTGACCTCGTTCCTTCATTCTTCAGCGGAGCTCGCTTATTCTTACGTTCATTCTTCAATCTTCGGTGCTGGCAACCGTACGACCCATTTCATCCGCAACTTATACATCCTTTCAACTCGACATAACTTTCCTACCGTGACAATGCTCCATCTTCGGACCGTCATCGTCGCCGTTGTCGCCCTCAGCGTCTCTTCTGCATTGGCAGCTCCTGTGCCCTAGTAAGCATGCTCTTGTGCGAATATTTTTTTTTGTGCACGCGTGCTGACAGATCGTTAGTGTCTTTCAACGACGCGAAGCTGTTGGTAATCCCAATGGTTTTGGTAGAGGTGGTGGTGGTAGAGGTGGTGGTGAGCCCGATGGTGGTGGTAGAGGTGGTGATCCCAATGGTGGTAGAGGTGGTGGTGGTAGAGGTGGTGGTGAGCCCTATCATGACATTATTCGCATCAACACATTAATACGACAACTACAAGGTGGTGGCCGGGGTGGCGGCGGTCTTGAGCCCAATCATCGTGCCCACGGCGTTACTCCCATCCCAAGAGAACAACGACAACGACAAGAACGACTTCTAATTAGGATAGATAACCTAATGGCATTCACGCACCAACATTTGGGACCACAAGAACAACTTGCAAGTGAGTGACATGTTAATTAGAATCTTAAAAATTGTTTTACTTTTTTATAGCCAGAAACCATGGTCTCAATCAAAACCCACCTTTAAATTTGGATCTTAATCTACGTAAGTAGCTTCTTTGCATGGTGTCTCAGATCTGACAATATATCTACTCCTGCAGCACCACCCGACCAATAGGTCATAATTATCTTGGCTTCTTGATACAACGTAATATTTGAACAATCCTGTGTGTACCAGGTTGACCACCGGAAATGAGTCGTCTATGTTTTTTCAGGACCCGCGCAAGGCTCTTCAACTGAGAATATTACATGCAATACAACCAATAATTTTCAGTCCTGGCATAGTACTACTATCATACTGCACTGTAGTTTGCAGCGGATAGCCATGTTCCTCACTTCCTCGAGTCGTGATTCTATCGTGGAGGCTAGGGAAAACGCAGGATGTAGATGTTAGGACACATTGTGTGGCAAGGAGTGCCAACGATATCATGACGAGCAAGACCACCCGATGAGCCGAAGTCGTTCGC
>QLPF01005258.1:5827-32709 GCA_003314045.1 Hygrophorus pudorinus | reverse complement strand
ACGCTTATTACTGTCCTCTTTGGAATCCAACACGGGCCCACGGGGCCTTCAACTTCAGCTCAGAGCGCTCGAGCCACGTAGGTCCGGCATACTACAGGCAAAAACGCGGCAATATTTCCAGTAGGAACATGTACAGACAATGTAAACTCTGACCAGAACTATGACTGAGGCTCGCTCCGTTTCATATCCAATCAAAAGGCTCTTCGCCACGCCTCATAATCCGGTTGATCAGCAAATCTGGCATCAGCAAACTGAGGAGAACATCAAAGAGCCACAAACTGTAATGAGCGAGAATATCGCAGAAACTCAGCAATACTCGGGGGAAGCCCTCGGCATAAGAAGTCGACAGTAATATCCTCTTTGAGGGACAGTATCACATCAACTGGAAACCCCAGATCCTACGGAAGGTATTTGTGCAGAGATATGAGAGTGTAGGCAAGTGATTGTATGTCATCCTTCACGGAGGGGCCTATAGAATATTCTATCTTAGTGTGCCAGCAATGAGAAGAAAGGAAAAGACTCACACCATCCAAAGTGAACAGCTAGGCTCATAAACTCAGAGGTACCTCTGCGTGTGTTAGTAACACAAAGTTGGCAAGAGTGACTCGGAGGGATGTTGATCCCATATGTGTAAGGATATTGTCGGGTTTTATGTCACAATGGACTATGCCCAAACAATGAATATACGACAATTGCTTCAGCTAGTAAGGAATAGGCGCATATTTCTAATCTTTGGAAGAAAAGTACACTCACCAGCTGTGCCCCAACTGACAAAGTTGAATCCACATCTAAGCCCTTCTCTTCTGTGAGAGTAGCTAACGATGGGCCTAGGCGTTGCAACACCAGATACTCCTTGTTGGAATAGCGTTGGAATCCAATCATGGCGGGAACACGTGCTCGTAACTGAATCGCAAGCACTGGAAGTAGTGAGAATCGGTAACTACACCTATGAATTATTGCATCCTCTGGGCACAGGGTCGCAAGGTGAGATTATGCTTTGCTGGGCGATACGGGGAGACACTCACCGGCACAGGCACTGTGTTTCTGGCCCAAGTCCAGAATGCAAGTGCAGCAGTACATGCCGTCATCAAGGTAGCGCCACTAGTGCACTGGAGGTCTCAACAGACACATCTTCTCCAGAGCACGAATACCTCACCTACGCCCGCTTTGTTAACGGGATTTCGTGGGGGCGCAGTTCAGGTTCACTCGAAGAATTCACAGTCAATGGTAGAACAACAGCTCTTCGCTTCTCTCTTGAGAGGTAGGCTTATTAGTAATTGATCAAGAGCTGCCCGGGGTGGTCAGGAGGGCGATGAGTTGGCTAGGGGATTGTATGGGAGGAGCTAGAGGCAGTATTGAACGCGTGGGAGAAGGTTAATAGTGAGCGGCATGGTTTGTAAGTGAATCATGTGTAATTGGTACCATAGTATTATGAACTTCTGACAGCCAAGCCACGTTTGAGAGGTCCTAGCTGTGAGGGTAGGGAGTGGTCGACAATGTCAAGCGCTGGAACTGGGACGCCGTAGTTGCTCGTTTGCAGCATTTCCGTAGCAAAGCCTGCTTTGAGGGGGAGACATGGGGGAAAACGGGGAAAGTTTCCTTCCGGAGCCACAAAGTGTCTCATCTCGATCAGCGCAGAAGGTAGATCGGCAGGAGGCGCGGTCGGTACTCTTCCGCGCGTCCAACTCGGACAATCAGCGCTTGAAGCTTTAACGACGTGTAGTCCCCGAATACAGGCCACCTGAGCGCAAGTCACGATTGATCGTGTCGAGAAGGATCACAATGGAACACTCCTCATGATATTTATTGGCCGTGGGTAGCCCTTTGCATTAGAATTCCTACAAACTCGGCAAATGAACGTAACGTATAAGTAATGATGACCTGTTAAATAACAAAAGAGAAGCAGTGATGGGTCTACATACGTGACGGAGGACATAACACCAAGCAGGGCGAAACCGACAATAAAAGGTCATAATGCGAGCGGGACACGTTAGAAAGCAAGTCGTGAAGAGAAAGCGATGGATCGTTCATAGTTTCAGTTCAGTCAGTACCCGCCGTGCCAGCATCTGGTACTGCCAGCCATCACCACTGGCTCTCCGGAACTGAATACCGTGGAATGGTAACCATGGCACCTAGTGCGGGATATGAGGACCGTCTTGACGATAACGAATAAAAGGCTTACTTTTACGATGTTTATTTCAAACCGAACGCAGAGAGCTTGATTCCCCATACTTTCAAACACCTCCCGGTCAACCTCTCCAGTGGGCATGGGCGATAGTGGCGGGGCGGCGAAGTCGCGCGGTATAGGTGGCAAAACTTTGATCTTTGTGGATGGAGACTCTGGGGGTTTCTGATCCTCGGAGGGCAAATTTGCGAGCGCCTCATTCACATCGAATCGCATTCCGTTGGTCTCGGGAGTGACTGGCTGATGGGATGCGACATTGAAAAACGATGACGACCCACTTGGCGTTGAAGTAAGCACCGTCCCTCCCGACGGCCGACTAGGTAGCTCTTTGTCCTTGTCTGTAGAATTTTCGCGTTCCCTGTCTTTATCCCGATCCTTGCCCCTTTCGCGCTTGACGCCAAATGATAATTTCGACGCCTTCTTGACAAGAGACTGACGAGGATGAACAGAAGTGTCATTTGACCCAGAAGAACCCTGCTGGCGGTGATTCTGACTGCGCTGTTTTCCTTGCACAGATGATATGTCGATCGAGGGAAGATGGATGCACTCAAACCCGCCTCTAGTCTCGCGGTATTGTACCTGCATCCGATCAAGCACCCGTTTGATGTCGATTTTGATCACTGGAGGCGGTTTCGTCGAGGTAGTGGCAACACTACAAAAATGAAGACCGCTTGAATATTATCTTCATTTCCATCCATGCAGACGGCCAACTGACCTAAACAAGCCCTTCAAGAACACCGGCTTAAAATCCTTCTCACTCGTATGTCGCTCGTCCTCATCCTTGAAATTCACCTCCCGCTGGCCCCCCCCACCTTCCATGCCTTCGCTCCCCCTCTTCTCATGCGACTCCTCTTCCTCATCTGTTCTCGCAAACAACCGATCAACAATTGGTTTAACACCTCCCCCATATCCAGTTGAAGGCCTCCGATGCCGTCCAATAGTTCCGCCAGTAGTTGCAGCCAACAACGCACCTCCTGTACTACTTCTCCGTTCATGCCGTGCCGCTCGACCCTGGGGATCCAGTATCGTTGCGGCTCGCCGATGGAGACTTCCAATTGGCTGGCCCTCCCTATGGTCGACAGTCAATTTTGGCGTTGGACCGTTAGAACTTTGACCTAGTTCATCGGTTTCCTCCTTGACCGTCTCAACCTCCTTCTCCCTCTCCTTCTCCTTCTCCTTCTCCTTCTCCTTCTCCTTCTCCTTCTGCTCCTTCTCTTTCTCATCCTCGATGGTTTCCCTCTTAATCGTATCACCAGCCTTCTCCTCTCCGACATCCTTCGATGGTCTCGGAGGTAGCCCTCCCAAAATCGTCGCCCTCTTCCCCATCGTCCCATGCCTCTTGCTCTCATCCCCTCTCCCAACCAACAAGCTCCCAAATTTCCGCACAAGCGTAGCACCAGTCGATATTGAGTGCGAAATCGGTGATGTAGACGCAGTCGTTGTCTCCGACCTCTCATCTCCAGCCTTTTCCAACGGCCTGTCTTCCTCCACCTTCAGGAGCTCCTGTCTTCCCACCTCCGCCTCCTTCTCCACCCTCTCCGGAAACGTCGTAAGCTCAGGCCCAGCAGTCCTCGGCGGCTCCCTCACGCCATTCGCACCATCCTTCACAGGCTCGGCCACACCGAACATTGCTCCCCAGCCCCTGGACACCGTCGTCGGCCTCTGACTCAAACTGTGACTCCTCCTATGCGTAGACGCGGGCGGAGCCCTCAACAAAGGAGACTTCGGACTGGTAGGCGTACTGGGCGTCATGGCTAATGTATCGCTCGTACTTTCTGGCACATCAGCTCGCCTTGGAACAGGCAACCCAGCATCCCTAGGACGCGGCTGTGGGAAGCCGGCAGCCGTGGGAGACGGCGTTGCCTGGCTGGCATCATACGACAATCCCGAATAGTGGGATGTCTCTGGTGCTGGCAACCGTGGAAGTGGCATATTGTAGTCCGCTTTGGCATTCGTGGGTGTTGGTTCTTTCTTGGCAGTCGCAGGTGCAGAGGGCTGTTTGACCGTGACATATGGCGGTGGTCCGGTACCGTCGTCGCCAGATGCCCGATTGTCCGCAATCGATAATTGCGAGCTTGCAAAGTGACCTGGGCCGTAAACACGTTCCCGTTCGAGCTTCTCGCGGGCAAGGTAGTACATGGAAAGCAATGGATGGAATCCACGTGTCGGATCGACGGGATCACGGTCATTCAATGATGCATGGGACAAATGTGAAGAAGATGCCGGCGGAGAATGCGACAATGGCGTCCCAGGTGGCGAAGAAGCAGGCGAGAACAGTTTGCGGCGATAAAAATCGAAACCCGAAAATCTCTTAGACTTGGGCTTAGTCGGAGAGGCCGGTGAGTCTGGTTTATTGAGATTCGAATGTGAACCGTCAAATGAGATAGCCAGCGATGAGTTGGAGAACGACTCGCCCCAGCGGCCAGATGATGAACTGCCGTGCCCATGACCATTCCGTCCATTAGTCTTGCGCTCCCAGGCCTGGACTGTGCGCAGATATGCGTCAGATTCAAGCACCTGTACCAAATTCTTCTCAATGTCCTCCTCAGTCCCAAACTCAAATCCTTGCATCCCGCGAATGACATGCCGGTCCAACTCATCTGCACGGAGGGGTTCCCTATGCACGAGATGGGCGTCTGGTGCACCGGGAAATCCGCGCATCATCCAAGGATGGCTGAGCACTTCTGCGAGAGTCGCACGGGCGGCTGGATTCGTGACAAGCATTCGTGACAATAGATGTTTACATTCTTTTGGAGATGGTCAGAGGTGAGTAACGATCGATATATATGCTTACCTGCACTGAGCCACACAGGGTATTCGACCAGCCCACGTTTTATCTTGGCGTGAAGAGCGGGCATGCTCTGATCATCAAATGGGACCTTTCCACATACGAGGACATAGAGCACAACTCCGAAACTCCAGACGTCTACTTCTGGGCCGGTGTAGACCTTTGCGTTGAGGAGTTCAGGTGCAGCAAAGTAGAGAGAGCCGCAGAACGTCGAGAGGTGGGCAATGGGATCGTAAAGATTTGAGAGGCCGAAGTCAATTATTTTAATGTTTCCCGTTTGTGAAATGAGTATGTTTTCAATCTTAAGATCTGATCGTTGAATGGAAAAAAAATCAGCAGCATGAAATAGATCTTTGTAACATGAGATACTGACCCCGGTGGACGACGTTATTCCGATGGCAATAATCTAACGCACTCCCAATCTGCCTTGCAAACTTCCTGGCAACGCGCTCTCTCAACCTACCATGGCTGATGATATAATCCAGCATCTGTCCACCGTTGACGTACTCGAAGACCATGTAATAATGATGTTGGTGTACGATCATCTCGCGCATGCCGCAGATGTAGGGGTGATGGAGGAGCATGGAGAGCGCTGCTTCGCGTAAAGTACGAATTTCCTTTGAGGCATCCTTAGATGCTTGTTTAGCAATAGCATCTGTTTGAGGACCGTTGTACGTAGAAGGACTGGGGTTGACGCGGGGTAGGATTTTAACAGCAAGCTGATAGTGGATTTTTGTTCATAAGCAAAACCGAAAGACTGGAAAGAAAGGAAAAATCATACGCACTTTTTCGCCGGTGATATTATGAGTGGCTAATTTTACTTTCCCCATACTCCCCGCACCGAGGGTCTTGCTGAGGGTA
The DNA here is from genome assembly GCA_003314045.1 of Hygrophorus pudorinus. Classification (NCBI taxonomy): domain Eukaryota; kingdom Fungi; phylum Basidiomycota; class Agaricomycetes; order Agaricales; family Hygrophoraceae; genus Hygrophorus; species Hygrophorus pudorinus. Next base: position 26,875 of record QLPF01005258.1, on the reverse strand, counting down.
TAGTCACCTAATAACCGATTGGTTCCCCGGCTCTTTGTTGTGGATCCATGTACAGTTGTACGCTTCGCATGAGCATTCGCATTCTCGTCCAAGGCTCCAGGTCCATGTCTATCGGAACTGCCAGTTGTTGACGCGGGTGTGCTTCTACCAGTAGCTCCCGTGCCAGCGAGGTTACCGCCATTGTATGCCTGAGGCGGCATAGAAACAGGGCGTGGTCGATATGTAGCCAAGTTCGTTCTCGGTAGAGGTAGCTGATGGGTGGCGAGTGTTTGAGCTTGAATTTCGAGTTGTGCAGAAAGAGATGGTTGCAAAATTGGCAAGTCGAACTCTTGGCCCACTACGATGCCGCTGTGCGGGGGTGTGACAGATACAGCCACTCTATCTTCTGGCACTTTGTTGAGTATCGGGGCTATAAACGTTGGGTACGTTGTCATTGCACAGCCGCAGCTTGGACTTGAGTATATGTTCAAAGTCGCAGTAAGGAGTGAACGGATCAAGCCGAAAAATTGGACGAGGCCTGGACTTGAATGATCCCGAGCAATCAACACGCGCGATGGCTAAGTTTGTGGAGGAGGGCGGAATGGCGGATACGCAGTGATGAGAATTTTGGCGGAGTGCTGAGTGCTAATAATTATACGTATTATTTTCTGGACTCGGACATCACAAGGTAAGTATATCTAATCATAATAAACGCAGTGAGCACAACGCCAACTCGTTCGCCTTGAGTATGCCGCAGGTCAGTACCTGGCCGTCTCTATCATCAGCCTAAGCATAGTCGTCAGGAGGTGACGACACAGGCGTATATTGAGTTGCAACACACCATGTTATCACTGATCCTTTTTCTCATTGATGACCGTAAGCCATTTCACTGGGTGCCGATTGTACGCTGGCCACGGGGGCAAGATGACCTACCGCACCGTAAGGAGACCGACATTGCGCGGGAAGAAAAATCAATACTCACTAAAGCCAACACAACCGTTGATGCGCCAAAAGCACCGAAAGTGACCTGCAACGACTGAAGTGCAAAGCCGAGAACGAAAGATATGAACTGCATATACAGTCAGTATCTTCGTTTGCTTTAGAGAAATCGGCGTGTGCCAACCGTTATGGCAATCAGGGCAAGTCTGGCAATCTGCTCGACTGTGTTCTGCCCATGAAAGTCCTGGATAAAACGTACTTGGATGGAATTCCAAGCTGATAGTTGTTACAGACTTACAATTTTACCCTCCAAGAACGTTTGAATCGATGTCGCACTCATCAAGAAGTGTGAGAATATATTACCACTGGCGGTGAAAGTCGTAATCTTCCCCTTTGGTTCAATGTTCAGCCCAAGATCCCGATTCTTGGACAGAAATGTTATACGGCAGGTACTAATAATGGCAAATTCTGGCGAGTGCGTTGCGTTGTAACCAGATCGTACTAGTAGGTCCATCCCCCCATATTTTATTTCCTGTTTTAATATTTTTAGACGAAGTGATGCTGGAATCACGCAATACTCCACGAGAAGTCGCAAGCCTCGCCTATCTGGCTCAACGCGACAGAAAGTGTTAAATATGGGCCGCTCAGTGCCCAATCCTTTGCCTACTTAGTCTCCATCCCCCACGCGATAATGTCCTCGGTAGACGTGGACCGCAAACATGAAAAGGCGGCTTACAGCGACAGCGTATCTGACTTGGAGAGCGTTGGCGCGCAGATTGCTCTTGAAAGTGATCATGCCATTAGATACAGAACCTGTTCGTGGCAAAAGGTCAGTGTCGTGATCTGCGTTGGCCCCACGTTTTGACGGCCCGTGTCAGACTGCTGCACTGTTGTTCTCGGAATACATATGTCTCGCTATTCTGTCTTTTCCTTGGTTCGTCATATACTATCTCTTGTAATATCTCGGTTCAACTTTATCTCACCAGGTCGTTCTCTGTCCTCGGCATGGTACCTGGCATCATACTCACTCTGGCGGTTGCCGGGAGTTGTTTGTATACTTCTTTGATTCTCTGGCGGTTTTGTCTGAAACATCCTGAAATTCGCGATGTATGTGACATTGGACAACTGCTTTTCGGCGGTTCAAAATTGGCGTACAATGTTACCGCGGTCTTCTTTATTCTGAACAACACCTTTATACAAGGTATTGTACCTGCCTCCAGCCTACGTCATATGTCCTCTCACTGAACCCATATAGCCTTGCACGTTTTGGTCGGCGCCAAGCTGCTCAACACGCTGTCAGATTCAGCAGCCTGCACCATCATATTTAGTGTCATCACGACGATCGTGTGCTTCTTTGTCAGCCTACCCCGTACATTGGACCAGCTCAGTGGTATGGGTACATTCAGCGCTCTGACCATGGGTATAGCAGTCCTTCTCGCCATTATCTTTTCCGGCATCCAGGATCATCCGTTTGGGTATGTCGTGGGCCAGGAGCCTTTGGTCACCGTGATACCCGTGAAGGGAACCACGTATGTTGTTGGTGAGCTGTGCTGTGACGGTGATTTCTTTTTAAAACTGATTGGAATCATCGGCGTGCGATAGGGATGTCGGCATTTCTTAACATCACTTATACCTTCGTTGGTCAAATTACTCTTCCCTCGGTGGGTTCATTTTTTCATAGAGAAGCCCCACTGAATGTGTGTCGTTGTAGTTCATTGCCGAGATGAAGGAGCCTAAAGATTTCCCGAAAGGTATGGTTAGTAGCTTCCTATGTTACCGTTCCTTGACCGTGTCTTATTGAACAGCTCTGTGGGCGGTGACCATTGCTGAGGCTATTGTCTTTACTCTATGCGGGGCCGTAATGTACCATTTCATTGGTACGTGCATGCGAGTTGTATCTGCGCACATTTGACAGGTAAAACCCTCGTCCAGGCACTCAATACATGACCGCTCCGGCATTCGGCTCTCTCACAACGACGTACAAAAAGGTTGCCTTCTCGTTCGCCATCCCCACAATAATATTCCTTGGCGCACTGTACTCCGTACGTCCAAGACGCGCCACCGTGACCCGCCCATTTTTTTTGACTTGACCTTGTGTTCCTGTGCCCCACTAGTCCGTAACATCCCGCTTCATATTCTTCCGCATTTTCCGCAACTCGCGCCACCGCCATTCGAACACCTTTGTTGCGTGGGCAGTGTGGGCCGGCATAGTTGCGGCTACCTGGGTTCTGGCGTTTGTCATCGCAGAGGTCATACCGTTCTTTTCGGACATGCTGAGTTTGATGAGTTCGCTTTTCGGTGCGTTTCCTTTCACCCTCGCCTGGATGACAAACTTGCTGAGTGTTTGTGTATTTGGTACCCCTAGATTCGTGGTTTGGGTGCGTTTTTGTCTCCTACATTGAGACCTTTATTCTTACCGTGCGTATGTGTGGAAATAGGTTTATATTCTGGGCCATGGCGTACCTGACCTTGTACCCGGGCGAGAAGAAATGGGCTGGGTCGTGGAGGAGCTTGGAGACGTTGTTCAACTACTTCCTCCTCCTCGTCGGGGCGTATATACTTGTGGCTGGAACCTATGTACGTGTTCACATTCCATTTTCAGTCGGTTGTTCGACTAATTGACCGACGTTAGGTTTCAATTCAGTCCATCATTGACTCCTACAAAGCGCAACTCGTCGGATCTGCATTCACTTGTGTTAGTAATGCTTTGTAGCTCATGTATTGCAAATTATTATAGACAGAATTTGTGTCATGCGCCCGCAATGATACTGAGCTCACTAATGAAAACGAGTCGAACGGTCTCATTCTGAAGGTGTGCTACAAATTAATCCCGAGAACCTCCCTCCTCGATCTGGAATTCGGGTCAAAGAATGGTCTTTCTCCTACACTGACGACGCGGCTCCCTTGCCGTTGTTCATTATAATCGTTCCTATATAACAAAAACCCGTTAAAACTGAAACAAAAGAGAGAAGGTGGTGTGCCTTTACGTTGCCGTGTGGAAGGTGGCCCTGTTATCCCAAATCGCGACATCGTTCCTGTTCCAGCGGTACCTGACCTGAAGATCGTGATTCTCGGATATGTGGCGAAAGAGGTAGTTCAAAACGTCATCAGATTCATCTGGCGTGAGTTCTACAATGCGTGTTGTGAATCTGAAGAGCGATGAGCTCACAGAAAATCAATTACACGAGAAGCCTTACGACTTGTTGACGAAGAGTGTCTTGAATCCCGTGACGGGATGCGTCCTGATCACGGGGCTAGTAAAACGTGAAGGTAATGTCGTCCGCGAGGTAAAACAACGTCTGTGAATACGTCACTCACTGTACGGCAGTTAAGTCTGTGCCAGTATTTTCGGGCGAGCCGCGCGGGTCCTGGATAGGGATGCCGGTCTGATGGGAATACTGTGCCGTGAATGATTCAGTATCTCTGTATACGTTGGTATATGCAAACTTGCTTCAATAAAGAAATCAGCTTTGTGGATCGCTGTAAGGCCCTCGAGGAATCGCTTGAATGCAAGCGAAAGCCTGTCGTAAGCTTCATATCCACTGCAGAAGGAACCGGACCGAATGAGCGAACGTTGTAGGGCCAACATAAAAAAGTCGACCTAGCCCACTAAAATTACATGGTTAAGGTAGTGTGTGTTACAACAATCGGACAATGGTACTCACAAGAGTATCGCCGCCCACTGAATAGAAATCGACATTGTGAATCAACACGCAAGATGGTAGAACATACCTTGGGGGATAGTATGCATTTTGAGGATCTGATCCGCTTTGTTCAGGAATCGCATCATACATTACTATAATGACTCACAGCATAGTCCGATGGAATGTGTTCAAAAGTAATGTCAGAATGCCAGCCGTTACTTGCTCGTGTGCCCCGTATCAGACCAGCGCGCGAAATGCCTCTAGTGAATGCAACGCATGAACAACAGAGCCATGCCATTTACATGTGAAAGAAATAGAGTACCCCATGGAAGAAATGACAGAGACATCACTGCCAAGTTCCGGCGTGTTCTCAGAGATGGGGTGTTTGTGAAGCGTGGACTTTTTCGGTTTTCCAGACAACTCGCCCAGGCGCGTGCCGAGCTCCTTCTGCTGCTGAATGAGGATGTTCTGATTAGTGAAGAAGACGACCCCGCGATGGGACACGAGCGTCGCCAGATCCCTGACAAGGTCATCGGAGTTGGGCGCGGTCAGGAGCTCAGAAAGCTGGACGTCGCTATTTGGGAATCGAGTGCCTATGTGTGTGGTTTCATCATAGGATTCGTAGACACTGAGGTATCCTAGTAGAGAAATTGAGGCAGCCATGGGGTACGATCGATATGCGTTGTTCAACTGTTCAACGTTCAACGTTCAACTGTTTTATGTTCTCGATAAAAAAAGACCGCTATTCGATTTATGTGGCTTAGCTTATATATAACTAGGGCCTGCTACCGAGGGAATGTCAACGAAAAAGCGCGTTCAAGATGCAAATAACTTAACGGTTACGCCATCTCCCGCCATTGAGGCTGTACTCGTAACCGAGCACACCATAATGGCGCCAGTACGCCACGACTCGCAAACACAACTGCAGAGTATAAGTACAGGTTGAGCGTGAGCCTAGGGTACTAATATGCCAGCTTCTCCTGGAGTCAAAGTCGTGTACTTATTCTTCGTACCTTTCTAGCTAACATCCTTTGATTTCTATAGGTAGTCAAATACACCCCCAGTTGAGCACGAGTAGACACCCGCAGACCTGTAGAGCCAGAAACAAGGTCTCTATCATGTAGTTCTGGGAAGGTGTGTGCAACAACTATGTAGTTCATCATAGATTGTCTAACCTCCCTCTAGCACTCCCTTACACCCCGATCTAACCCTCCACGGTCCCGCGTTCGCGCCCAAGGCTGGTCAGTGGGCTGATGTTGGCGATGACATGGTGTTGTGGGTGTGGGACACATTGGTTGGGTTCAGGGCCGCATAGGTGGCTCCTCGGGCCTGCGTGGCACTCGCGTGCACCTGGGTTGTCGTTTGGAGGTGGCCGGATGAGGTGGAAGTGGCGTGCAAAACAAATAAGAAGTCACGTGGAATTACTATATTAGGAAGGAGGGGAAATTGACCAAACAGAAATCCGCTGTCAATACACTCCTGGCACCGCACTATACTGCGGGAAGGGAATCCTATTTTAATGATTGGTCAAACCGCTATTCAGGCAGAGAGTGCTTCAACCACTTATTTAGCTGTTATCTGTTTTCAGTGGTTGCAAGGGGGTGGCGGAACGCAAAAATCGGATATACACTCAAAAAAAATCGGGACCCCCCACCTTCATATCCATACCATTGACCTAACTCTAAGTTCACAATGACTGACTCTGTGGCCAAGAAATCTGGGTTTCTGAAGTACGTAAGGATCCCTCCGAGAAACAGGTAATGCTGATATAATTCAACCAGGATGTACATGTCGAATCAACCTGATACGCTCGTGGCATATGTAAAATGGTACGGAAAGGTGACTGAGAGCATTGTCAGTGCTAAAATGACAGCCATTGACTCTAAGGTGTCGTGCAAACCTCTTGCCAGTAGGAACACAAGAGCTGAACGATTTTTCACACCAAGAGCATGACCTTGACTTACAAGACCAAGAGTGGGGCGTCGAAGGTGTCGGTTGTCCTAATTGAACCTCCGTTGTCCGGTTACGAAGAGGTCAAGCCTCGTCTTCTAAGCATGGAGGCAGAAGCACAAGAAGGCCTAGGAATGGTACGGATATGTTTTACCCCCTCCATAAACATACGCTCTAAATCCGCTCGAAGATCAAAACCCCCCAAATTTCTACATTTGTTCTACCCAGAAGCGCTGCCTTTACTGGCTTCATGGTCGCATGCATGTGCTATTGCACTTTCTTCCCCAGAGGCCGCCCTATATTTTCGACTATCGGCGGGAACTTCATGCCAGTGTTGAAGGTCGTTTGGGGTTTCACGGTTTTCACACACATCCCCGAGAGCGTATATACATATTCGTTGTGTAAAAGACACCGCACAGGTTTTTTGGTTGGCGTATGTATTTCATTTCTTCGTCTGTGCTGTACTCATGGTAACTCTCATCTAAGGCTGCGCATGTCATTTCGACGTTATTGTGTGGGTTCCCCGTCTGGTTTAATATGCGGAAACGAATACAAGCTGCACGTATCGAATCTGTTATGAAGGTAGAATAAATTGGTGTGTTTACCATGTTACGTTCCCAAAATCTAGATATCTCGTCTCTTCATCGTAAAGCGCCTTGGTACAGTTCGTGCAATGTACGCATTATTAGTCGCATTGACTAGTAGTCCGAGTCCACATGTATACAGATAAGACAACAGAAACAGTCGCGTGGGCCGTAATTTCACGGTCCGGAGATTTTTAAATCAGTCGGCCAAGCGCTTGAGCATGTCTATTGTCAATTTACCCGCAATAGTTGAGGATAATAGTGTCGACGAACGTCAACCTCTGTTGCCTTCGGCAAAACTACCAAGTTATCATGACGCGATTGCACGACGAGGAGAATGAGCAAGTACTGGCTACTCCCGTCAAGCAGCACAGTGCCTGGACAACAATTTACTACCTTGTTCTGACTCTGGCATCTGTGTTTGTCTTGGCGCTTTTCATCAAGGGATTCTTGGACGCAGAAGATGTTGGGGTGAAACATACGCTGTTATTTTATTACAAGGGAAGGCTGGATCTAATCTAATTGCATACGTAGTAGTTTGACCTCGGCAAGGCTTTGAAGAGTGCTTTAGGCGGAGGGCTCAGCCAGGTATGTTGTTCATCGTGATCAAAAGGATTAGTCGGGTATTCACTGTCAGAGTAGCGATGGTTTTGCAAGTCCTGACTCTCATGGTGCGATTTTTGTCGTCAAAGTGACATTTATGCGCATGCTCAATTCATAGCCCATTCGGACGGTCATGAATTATCAGTACCGTTATGGCACTACCACGACCGAAGCCACCAGGACACTCTACCAAGACGGCGGCTGGACTAGATACTACCAAGGACTAGCAGCAGCCCTCATCCAAGGACCCGTTTCTCGCTTCGGCGATACTGCTGCAAACGTTGGAATATTGGCCCTCCTTCAATCCAACTCTTACATGACGAAGCTTCCTTCCTTTATCAAGACTATTTTGCCTCATTGGCTGCTGCGGCTTTCAGGATGGTGCTCACACCTATAGATACGATCAAGGTAGGGCATTCGTGTGACATGATATTACGGGTTTAAATCTAATCTAACTTACTGGGTAAAGACTACCATGCAAACGCAGGGTAAGGCGGGGTTACGGATTCTGAGAACTCGTGTAAGAATTCCGGAGTGATCCATCAAGTACCGCCTTTTTCAACCGATGTTGGTAGATCACAGCGTAGGAATTGGTTCTATGTGGTACGGCGCAATCGCCACAGCAGCAGCTACTTTTGCCGGGCACTATCCAGTAAGACTCGGATGTCCGGTTTCCCACATAAAAATTGCAGTTCATTGATCATGTCCCTCCTTCAGTGTTCGCGACTTACAACGTTCTCGACGCCAACCTTCCCCTTCCTGATACGCTCCTCCAGAAATTGGCCCGTCAAGCCTTTATAGGTTTCTGCGCATCCGTGACATCGGATACCGTCTCTAACTCTTTACGGGTCGTCAGAACGTACCGCCAGGTGAACGAGACGCGTATTGGATACGTCGATGTCGCGAGAGAGGTCATTTCTACTGATGGGATGTTAGGATTGTTTGGGAGAGGCCTCAAGACTAGGATATTGGCGAATGGACTGCAGGGACTCATGTTTTCCATTTTGTGGAAGGTTTTTTTGGATATGTGGGTGTTAATCTTAATAAATTGTCACCGTTTGTCCCAGTCATCCGTGCTAATGCCGCTTCGATTCAGATGGAATGACCACACCACTTAGACGGCCACACTTGTCACCGCTAGTTTTATTACACACCGGCAGCTGCTTTCGATCAGGGCTGGCTTCATCAATCTTCCAAGTTGTGTTTCGGAACATACTATTTGAAGGGAGTTATGAACTCCTATGATTTTAGTCACTTTTTGATCACTTCTTTCTCTCACTTTACAACTTGAACTTCACGCATTCGGCGAGGCCAAAGGATTTTGACATTATTCTTGAAAGAAGTGATAGAGTCACCGCCATCTTGAGACAACCTGGTACAACGAACAAACTGCCGGCAGTGTAACTGGACTACTATACGGCTCAACGCTCTGTATCCCTCGACTTGCACTACTGCGTCCAGAACGTGCACTGTGACCAGAAGATGCAACCCACATAATCAGGCAACTGGCGGTAAAAAGGAGGAGCGGGCACCTACAGATCAGACTAATACAAGGTGGAGGAGGGACCCGGGTAAGGGCCGCTGTGTGTTCCAATCAATGCAGGGCCGGGGGGCGGTGGTGACATGAGCCGGCCTTTGCGAGCCCCCTGAGCTTGTTGAGTGGCAGGCTCAGCCATCCGTTGGGTTCCCTGGAGGCGGCCAGCATTCAAGTTGGACGGGACAGTGGCCGGCTGAGCCGTACGTTTGGTTACCCTCGGGGGGGTGCTGTCTTCGGAGGAGTGGGGGGCGGTGTCGGGGAGAGGAGTGCCATGTTGAGTAAACCCTTCCGACACGAGGCAACCACCTTTACCGCACATACTGCCGCGGGCAAACAGCCTGGTATCCCTTCGTGCTTGAAGGTCGTTGAATTCCCTTAGATGTAAAGGCACATTAGTACGGCCACATCAACTGATGTCATAAGCAAGAACGTACCGGACGATGGGAACTGCCTGTGTGAAAGTGACACCGAGGGTGAGAGCGGCAAGGATAACAGCAGAGGTGTGGACCATCATGATTGTGGTGCGAAGATAGATGCGAATAGAAGTGGAAGAAATGCGTTCTGAGGTTACCAGCACCGAAGATTGCGAAGGGGGAGAGTTCAACTGAAGAAACGAGGATCCCAGTCAGTATCCTTTTATACATCGAGAACTGCATACGCTTGTGTTATTATAAACGTTGATTTATAGAGGCTGAATAGTCTCCCGAGGCGGGTTCAACCGTCTAAAGCTTCCTTGAAACCAGCGGGCCCATGAATTCCCTTGTATCGTTATCAACGGATGACTCGGGTTATGGAGGCTGAAGAATCCTGAAACAGCGTGAAATGTGTTGTGGGGGACGAGCGGATGATTGTGGTCCGTTGAATTTGGATTATTGCCAACGCGGCGGCCTCACTGGCAGCGGCTTCACATTCCTCGATCCAACGGTATCCAAGATACCTAATTCACACTCGGTTTCGCAGTCAATCTCAATTTTTTGGTGCAACATTGGCCCGTAATTGTTTCTCCTTTCTCTTCCATGTGTTTAACCTCCTGGCCATTACAACTCCAGCTCGTTTAGAAGCCTGTGCATTCGCATTTGCTTGGGTACGTACTTCCAATTCCATCTGATTCTTCAGTTTGCGAAACTATTGATTGTGTAAAATTAGAGCCTTTCCAGGCCATCTGGCCTTCACAACCAGAGCTCGTTCAGAAACCCGTGCATTCGCAGTTGATTGCGTGAAAATCAGGGCTTTCCTTTCGTGTCTGAAATGTGTGACAATGTCAGTCAGTGACGAGATTTTGGCAACATTTTGAGTTAGTCTTCCTTGGGGTATAGGGAGCGGATTTGGTGCGAGACTTTTATCTATGTCATATGAATGTTCGCTGCATTCCTGACAAAAATCAAGGGTTATGCATATTGGTTGTCGCTAAGCAGACGGGGTGACTATACCACTTTTTTTTGGGACCGTAGGCACTCGCTGGTTCAATTCCATCCATGTCATAATGCATATCTGGGTCGTGAAGGCTATCCGTTATGGTGTCAATTTACCTGTGTCCCGTCGGGATAGGTCCGAATCCGAGAATCATGCAATATGCATATGAGGGTCGAGCTATTCAACTGACAAAGACAGTAATGATAAGACTGTCCCAAGGGAGAGTTTAGGTCTCCTATTGTAATGAATGTCTGCTTATCAGATTACTGTCATGGACGTTCGCCCAGGTCCGCGGCACCGGTACACCCAGCACACCAAGAGTGCAGTCGTCCCCAGACCTTCAAGTTGTTGAGACATGTAAATGATGAACGAGCGGGGGCCAGGAACGGCTTCATTAACAGATTGTGATACCTGCCTTTGGGAGACTCGGACCAGGTCCCAGGAACATATGTCTGATGCAGTGCCATGCACTGAATTGAAGTTTGTCACGTAGGCCTGCTCAGCGCTCAACTCTCAAGCTCAAACCATCAGGTACATACATATATAGTGATAAACAAACTATAGTAAGCCTCATTTTCCAGTTCAAATGACTCCGACCTGACGAGGATCCGAAGATTCACGAACCTTGGCATCCAACCATGTTGCCTGGCCCACATTTCTTCACAGAGGCTGAAAATATCCAAGCATCCAATAGTGTTTTCTCTGCGGCCGGCCGCGATATCATCACCAACAACATCAGCCTTGTAACAGATGAGAAGGAGATACTCGCAACTTTGATGCCGGTAGAACGTGGAGGGCATATCCACGGGTGCATGCAAGGAACTCGCCAAGATGTACTCGGACAGATTAGTGCCTGGGTGGATGACTTCGCTGCGCCCAACGTCCTCCTAGTCAGCAGTAGCCCGGGCGCCGGTAAATCTACTATTGCAGCCACGGTGGTGTCCAATCTGGACAGGCAAAAAAGGCTCGCTTCCAGTCTTGCATTTAATCACGCTGATGTTGGCCTCAGCGATCCGGGAGCTGTCTGGCGCACTGTAGCGTCTGATCTCGCTCGTTTTAATCTTGGCGTGAAGAACCACTTGGTTGATGTTTTAAGAGGGGTAGACCCTGGAAGGTCAGACATGGATCTTCAGTTTCGGAGGTTGATTGAAGGGCCTTTGACGAAGAACCAAGACAAACTATTGTGTAACCCACCGGTCGTTGTCCTCGACGCATTGGACGAGTGTGGTTCTGACCGCTCCCAGTCTGACCAACGAAGAAAGTTTCTAGATACCCTCACACAGTGGCGCAATCTTCCCCGAGCCTTCAAACTCATCGTCACCAGCCGGGACGAGCGTTTGCCCAATTCATTCCGCCAGGTCTGCAAGTCGATTGTATTGCAAACAGGCAGTCGTGTGAGCTCCGGGACATCAGACGACATCAGGCTTTTCCTCCGGACGCGTTTCAGGGATATCTCAGACAAGTATCCCTCTCTTTCGAAATGGCCGGGAGAGCCAACAATTGAGCGCTTGACGAAACGTGCTGCGGGTCTTTTCATTTGGGCAGAGACATTGGTCCGTTTTGTGGACAACGAGAAATGTCCTCCCGACGATCAGTTGAATCTCGTTCTTCGTGGAGACATCGGAGAAGGAGATGCCATCAGTGGGTTGTACCAACGAATCCTTGATGTGTCTTTCGGGGAGTCGGATAAACATGTCCTCAATGCGTTCTATGCCATCGTGGGCACCATCGTCCTTGCCAAGGTTCCTCTCTGTAGGGACGACCTTGCTCATCTCCTTTGTATCCCAATCAAAGAATCCGTTATTGACTTCATTCTCAACAAATTATCCTCAGTAATTTCGATAGGAGAGGCTGACAGAGTGATCCACATTTGTCACTTGTCCTTCGCTGACTTCATCTGCGATCCTACGCGATCTCCCAAACATGTCGTCGATCGTGCTTTGCATAGTAGGAACCTCGTGTGGGCCTGCTTCCAGCTGATGAAGGCTGGCCTGAAATTCAACATATGTGGTCTCGAGACTTCTCATCTCCGAAATGACGAGGTTCGAGATTTGCCCGCTCGAATACGGAGATCGATTTCCTCCCGCTTGTCCTATGCATGTCGCTTTGGGGTCCAACACCTGCGGGATACGCCACACGATGGATCCGCTATGGCATTATTGAAAGATATCAAATATTTCCTCCACGTCCAGTTCCTGCACTGGCTTGAGGTGATGAGCTTGATTAAAGAGGTATCGGCCGCATCGACTGCTCTATTTTCGATAGCTCAGTGGGTTACGGTGAGCTTCTTCATTTCTCTGCAGTCACCGACTTCATCTTCGCCGAACAGACTTCCAATGAAGGCCTGGCAGCATTTGCTACAGATGCAGCCAGGTTTGTTGTCAATTTTGCGGATCCCATCTCAACAAGTACTCCTCATTTATATTTATCTGCACTGCCATGGTCGCCACGCAAATCCATGATTGCACAACATTTTTTACCCAAATTTCCACATACACTGCGTATCCTGACTGGACGAGAAAATGGCTGGTCTGCGGCTTTGAATATCCTGAAAGGACATGCAGGCTCAGTCACATCTGTTGTATTTTCGCCTGATGGGAAGCGCGTTGTCTCTGGCTCAAATGACAAGACAATACGCATCTGGGACGCCGAGACGGGTGAGGGATTAGGGGCTCCTTTTGAAGGCCACACTCAGAGGGTCACATCTGTGGGGTTCTCGCCTGACGGAAGGCGTGTCGTCTCTGGCTCCCACGACAAGACGGTCCGCATCTGGGATGCCGAGACGGGCGAGGAGGTAGTAGGTGCGTTTGAGGATCACACAGCGCGTGTCACGTCTGTGGTGTTCTCCCCCGGTGATGGAAAGTGTGTCATTTCTGGCTCACGCGATAAAACGATCCGCAGCTGGGACACTGAGACCGGTAAGGGGATCATGGGTCCTGTTCAGTCTCATACGGACTGGGTCACGTCTGTCGGGTTCTCACCAGATGGAAAGCGCATTGTCTCTGGCTCATTTGACAACACAATCCGCATCAGCGACACTGAGACTGGCAAGGAGATTGCCGGTCCTTTTGAGGGCCACAGAGATTGGGTGACGTGTGTTGGGTTCTCGCCTGACGGCAAGTGTGTCGTCTCTGGTTCTAGCGACAAAACAATCCGTATCTGGGATGCAGAGACTGGCCATGGAGTTGCGGGTCCTTTTGACTACAAAGACTGGATCACATCTGTCGCATTCTCACCTGACGGCCACCGTGTTGTCTTTGGTTCACAAGACAAAACAATTCGCATCTGCGACGCTGGGACGGGCGAGGAGGTTGCTGGCCCTTTTGAAGGCCACACGGACTGGGTCAGATCTGTGGGTTTCTCGCCGGATGGGACGCGCATTGTTTCTGGCTCGGAAGACCACACAATCCGCATTTGGGATGCCGGGACGTCGAGGGTCGCAGGTTCTTTTGGAGGGCACATACTCTGGGTCACATCTGTTAGTTTCTCCCGGGATGGGAAGCGTGTTGTCTCTGGCTCTGCCGACCAAACTATTCGCCTATGGGACGCTGAGACGGGTGAGGGGGTCGCAGGTCCTTTTGAAGGTCACACACTCTGGGTTACATCTGTTGGCTTTTCGCCTGATGGTAGGTGTGTCGTCTCTGGCTCTGCCGATAAGACGGTCCGCATCTGGGACGTTGGGACAGGTAAGGAGGTCACAAGTCCCATTGAGGGCCACACACATTGGGTCACATCTGTTAGCTTCTCGCCTGATGGGAAGTGCGTGGTCTCTGGTTCGGCTGACATGACGATCCGGGTTTGGGATTCCGGGACGGGTGTAGAGGTTGCAGGTCCTTTCAAGGGCCACACAGACTGGGTTAGATCTATCGGGTTCTCGCCCGACGGGCAGCGAGTTGTCTCTGGCTCTCAAGATAAATCGGTCCGCATTTGGGATCTCAAGACGGGTGTGGGAGTAGGAGGTCCGTTTTGGGGTCATAGGGATTGGGTGACATCTGTTGGGTTCTCGCCTGATGGCAAGCATGTCGTCTCTGGCTCGAGCGACAAGACCATACGCATCTGGTCCGCCGATACTGGCGGGGGAGTTGCAGGTCCTTTTGACCACGGAGACTGGGTGACATCAGTGGGGTTCTCGCCAGATGGCAAGCGTGTTGTTTCTGGGTCACAAGACAAGACCATCCACATTTGGGACACTAGAACGGGTGAGAAGGTTGGAGGTCCTTTTGAAGGCCACACGGACCGAGTCACATCTGTTGGTTTCTCCCATGATGGCAAGCGCATCATTTCTGGCTCAAGCGACAAAACAATTCGCATTTGGCATGCTGAAACCGGTGCCGAGGTCAGAGGTCCTCTTGATGGCCATATCACACCTCTTGGGTCCACACTTTACGAAACTTGCATCGTTTCTACCTCGGGGGAAAGCTCGAGCTACACTCGGTACCCCAGGGACCAGGTCAAATGTCATCACTGCCATTTTGATTCCGTTCATAGTTGGATGAAAACGGCTAATGGACAAGGGCTTCTGTTTTGGGTGCCCTTGAGCCATCGAGGGTATATTTGCGGCACGGACACCATTACCATCATGGGTGCAGATATGACGAGAGTGGATTTGCGCAACTTTGACCATGGCCTCAAGTGGGGGAAGTGCCATCGCCCGATCTAGAGAGTCAAAGGCATCAGTATCTTGGGTAGAGTGGTATGCAGGAAGGCTACCCCCATGATACGCATACATATAATCTGCGAACGGTGTGGGCGGATAGATTAGATTACATGATTTTTCCGTTCTTCTGGGTCCCTGGACTCGACTCTGGCGGAGTCCCTGTATATATGGTACTTATAAACTTGGACAATATGCGTTGAAATGGAGCAAGGCCTTGAGAACCAAACAACCATCACTGCATGCTCCGGCTCCCGCTGTCAAATTCGTTACGGATATCCACCCCCCGAATCTGTGTTCTATCTAGAAGGTATGCTTCTTTGACCGGCTCTCCGTACTATGACGGTTCGCTTCTCTCTTTTGCCTCTTTTTTTAAAAAACTTACACCTCCTTCACTGGCAGTGTGCGTCATCGGTGGCGGTCACGCTGGATGCGAAGCTGCGGCTGGCTCAGCACGTACCGGTGCACGAACCCTGCTGCTAACACAGAGATTGGATACAATCGGCGAGCTTTCATGTAATCCGTCCATTGGTGGCGTCGGGAAAGGTACGCTGGTGAGAGAGGTTGACGCACTGGATGGGGTTATGGGGACGGTGGCAGGTATTTATTCTTAATCTCCTTCGAGTCTCCGATCTGTTTTACACATTTTGAGGCAGATAAGGCCGGGATACAGTTTGTTGTATTGAATAGATCGAAGGGCGCTGCTGTATGGGTGAGCACCTAACTCCTTGATTTTCAATACAATGGGAACGCTTAGGCAGGGATTTAGAGTCCCAGAGCACAAATTGATCGAGTTCTTTACAAAAAGCACATGCAAGCAACACTCGCAAACTATCCCAACCTAAGCATCCGCTCTGGAAGCGTCTTCGACCTTATCTTCAATCGGATCGAGTCTGAATCCGGGTCGGGGCTTGCTGCCCTTCATTCTAACACAGAATCAAATTCACACAGATCAGCTAATATTTCAGGCGTGCAGCTAGGTACCTACGTTCTTATATCTTTGACTTATATCGCATGATCTGTTTCTTCAAGACTCGGGCCAGATAATCCAGTGTACACAAGTGGTGATATGCACGGGGACATTCCTCTCTGGGGAAATTCATATTGGTGCTTAGTTTTTCTTTCTCGAACCTAAACCTTTAACGCGCATTCAAATAGGCCTAAGGCGCTTCCCCGCGGGCAGACTCTCCGAACCTGCCTCGCCCCCCTCTTATAGTTCCCCCTCTTCGCGGGTTCGGGGCCTTTCGGATACTCTCCTGAATTCAAACTTCGCACTTGGCCGACTCCAAACTGGCACCCCTCCACGTCTTGACGGTACTACGATCGATTTTACGGGCCTGGAACGGCAGGAGGGCGATCCGAAGCCTGTTGGTTTTTCTTTTCTGAGTAAAAGGCTGGAGAATTGTGTGAGCCTTTCTTCGTTGTTGATCTTTCATTAAGCATGAGGAGAATCTGGATGCTGATGTAACACTGCGTACAGGACAGTCAGGTTGTGTGTTATAAAACTGCGACGACACCAGCTACCCACCAGGTCGTGAGAGACAATATGCATCTAAGCGTGCATGTGCGCGAGACCCGCAAAGGTGTGTCTCTCCACCACGTCATGTTTTATTTGTTGCTTTTAATGCACGGGTCCTGTGAATGATGGCTTACATGTAGGACCACGATATTGTCCGTCACTCGAATCCAAAATTATGCGCTTTGCACACAAGAATAGTCATACGGTGTGGCTCGAACCTGAGGGGTATGGCTCAGGTAGGATATACTCCCTGACTAAGTGGTCCACTTACGCGACTGACTAACTTACTTATTCAGAGGTGATATACCCAAACGGAATCTCTTGCAGCCTTCCCGAAGACGTTCAAGAAACCATGATGCGTACGATCCCAGGTTTGGAGAGGGTGAGAATGGTAAAACCTGCATACGGGGTGGAGTATGATTACGTTGATCCGAGGGAGTTGGCACGTGAGTTTCTTTGATGTATTCTGCCATAGCGTCATGTTGATTAGGATTACAGCCACGCTGGAGACGAAGAGGATACGGGTGCGCCTCCTACATTTCGTTCTGCGGTTTGCTGACTCCTTCTCACGACCTCAGGGTTTATTCCTCGCTGGCCAAATCAATGGTACCCCCTGCCTTTAGCCCACTTGGTCCTCCTCACCGTCACACCTTTTCATCTTGCAGGAACAACAGGATACGAAGAAGCCGCTGCCCAAGGTGTAATCGCTGGCATAAATGCTGGCCTCGCAGCCCAGCACCGTCCGCCTCTCATTGTCAATCGTGCTGACGGCTTCGTCGGGGTGATGATTGACGATTTGATCATCAAGGGTGCTGAGGAGCCCTGTGCGTCTATCAACTTGAGTGCTGCCCGAAAGTCGAAGGGAGAAATTGACGTATGGATTTCAAGATCGGATGTTCACTTCTAGATCGGAATACCGGATGAGCATCCGGAGCGATAATGCTGATATTAGGCTGACAGAAAAGGGTCTGTTTTTACCTTTAGTACGTGGTTTTGGTGTCGGCTGACAATAACCCTAGGTCGAAAGGCGGGCGCAGTGTCAGACGAACGTTGGTCGTCATTCCAGGCCGTGCAAAGTGGTATTGCAGATGCGACTAAAATGTTGAAGGAATTTTCGCTGACTCCCCAGGTGAGCGTAGACCTTATACCGCGAGATCATGCAAGCGACAACTTGAGAAATTCCAAGGGATGGGCAAGCCATGGATTTGACGTGCAACGTGATGGTATCTTGAGGAGGTTTGTCATTAAAATATCGCAGCGTGTTTGGAGTTGACCCGTGGACCGTTCTAGTGCATACGACATGCTACGATATCCCAAAATCACCATCACCGAGCTCAAAGTTGCCATCCCGGAATTGTCAGATATCGACCCTCAAATACTTTCTCGCGTCGATGTCGACGGTATGCACCGTTCCGGATCTTCTCATTCCTATTCTCTTATTTACTCTTATATGTGACTTGTGTTTACAGGCCGCTATGACTCGCATCTCCGACGACAAACAGCTGACCTCCGGGTGTTTATGGAGGACGAAACGTTGCTCTTGGACCCGCAGATTGATTACGATGCGGTACCAGGGCTTAGCTCTGAGGCGCGGGAGAAGTTGTTTCTCGTGAGGCCGACGAGTATCGTGCGTTTGATTTATTTTCTGTCTTGTACTGTGATTTTTGTCACATTGTCATGAATTGCTGGCTTTTGACCGCATGCTAATATTGCTTTACATAGGGTGCAGCGAAGAGGATGGAGGGAATGACGCCCACGGCTGTCGTTTCTTTGTTGAGATATGCGAAGCGGGCGTACGGCAGGGCAGGCGAGTCTGAGGTGGGGTAGTCAAGTGCGACCTTGTTATTGTCACAGATGTACCAAAAAATGGCCCGGATGACCTGCCACTTGATTGACTCCCAAATTGCATTATCTCAGCTTCGTTGAACCTTTCTTCTGTGATAATCATTTAATCAACATTATTCACCCGTTTTCAGCCGCTTCAAGACAACCTCACCACTAAGATGAAAAGGAGTAGCGGGGACCCACAGACCAGACTAATGAGCATGATCAGCCGGATCAGGCACGACCGCTTCTCGTGTGACTTGGCGCGGAGACTCCAATACACCACAACCCCCACTGATGCAATTGCAATTGGCAGCGGCACGTGCGGGCTCAGCGGCAGCGGCAGGCACAGGCTCAGCGGCAGCAGCACGCACAGGCTCAGCGGCAGCAGTACGCCCGCGCCCACGCCCACGCCCAGCGGCGACGGGACCTTCAGCGGCAGGGGCCTTAAAGCAAGCATTGCCGCGGGCAAACAGCCTGGTATCCCTTCGTGCTTCAAGCTCGTTGAAGTCCCTTAGATGAAAAGATATGTTAGCATGGCCACGTCAACTGATCTCACAAACAAGGTCGTACCGGACGATGGGGGCTGCCTGTGCGAAAGCGACACTGAGGGTGAGAGCGGCAAGAATGACAGCAGAGGCGTGGACCATTGTGGTGCGAAGATAGATGTGAAATTGAAGTGGAAGAAATGTGTTCTGAGGTTACCAGCACCGAAGATTGCGAAGGGGAGAGTTCAACTGAAGAAATGAGAATCCCAGTCAGCATCCTTTTATACCTTGAACGCTTGTGTCATTCTTGGAGGCTGAATAGTCTCCCGAGGCGGGTTCAACCGTCTGAAGCTTCCTTGAAACCAGCGGCCCAACATTATTTCCTCTAGGTGGCCCGCCACTTCTATGTAGTATCCACGACTTTAGAGATCGGTTTCGGATGTACAAGTGGCCTCAGAGTTTATGATAATAAGAAGGAGGCTCTCAAGTAGCGAAGTGGTGTCCGGAGGATCAGAGCTGTATCCGGACACTGGGTGTAAATTACCAAATAAAGTAATCGACACCGTCCCGGCAACCGCCGCATCAGCTCTGCAGATCTTACCTCAAAGAGTGCGCTTTACGGATTTGGGAGTATGATGGAACGCGAAGACACAGTGCTCGAAGGGGAAGACAGACTTCTTTATATTGGTCGCAAAGGTTCTGACCATAGCTGCCTACTTCTTAGCATCTGACACTTGGCAGCAATTCACTCAAATTTTCTGTAATTCAACGGACCACAATCATCCGCTCGTCCCCCACAACACATTTCACGCTGTTTCAGGATTCTTCAGCCTCTCGTGAGTCACCCGTTGATAACGATACAAGGGAACTCATGGGGCCGCTGGTTTCAAGGAAGCTCCAGACGGCTGAACCCGCCTGGAGACTATTCAGCCTTTATAAATCAACGTCGAGAATAGCACAAGCGCGTGCATTTTTCAATGTATAAAAGGATACTGAATGGGATTCTCGTTTCTCCAGTTGAACTCAATCTCCGGTGCTGGTAACCTCAGAACACATTTCTTCCACTTCAATTTCGCATCTATCTTCGCACCACAATGGTCCACACCTCTGCTGTCATTCTTGTCGCTCTCACCCTCAGTGTCGCTTTCACACAGGCAGCCCCCATCGTCCGGTACAACCTTGTTTGTGAGATCAGTTGACGTGGCCATGCTAACATATCTTTTCATCTAAGGGACTTCAACGAGCTTGAAGCACGAAGGGATACCAGGCTGTTTGCCCGCGGCAATATCTGCTGTAAGATCGATGCAGGCTCCCCTCGCTACCATGATCGGCGTCCACATGGCCAGACTCATCATCCCCCGGGTCATCCCCCGGTTCCGCCTGTAAGGGTTACCCCTCCTACAGCTCAGGTCCACGCTGTCGGCGATCCTCCGGCTGGCAGTCCTCCTCCACCCAACTTGGGCACCAGGGGTGCCTGATTACGTAGGTTGCATCTTCTGCCACGTTCAGGATGCAGTGGTGTAAGTTGAGGGATGTAGAGTTCTGAGCCCTGTAGTCCTTAGTCCAGTTACATCGGTGGCAGTTTGTTCGTTGCGGCAAAGTAGGTACCAGGAAGTCTCAAGGTAGCGTTAACTCTACGACTTCTTTCAAGAAACCGGTGCTGAGTTTTTTTACGTCGGAATCCTTTGGCCTCGTCGAATAAGTCAAAGTGGACGCCATTGAGGAAAGGACTGATGAAAAATGATTATACGTCGTGATGTATAAGAGCTTGTCCACTTCCTACTAGCCTTCCTTATCGCAGCACACGTCCAAGGGCCACTCCGGCAAGTTTCCCTCAGTCGGCAACTCAGGCTTATAGTCCCCCCAATCACACTGGCCCTTCTCCGAACTCTCCGTCCCCGTCCCCTTCTCCTT
>QLPF01005230.1:0-11172 GCA_003314045.1 Hygrophorus pudorinus | reverse complement strand
GTTTTTGCTGGGTTGGGTACGGGTATGGCTCTCAGTATCCATGGGTTACCCAGGCCATTCACTAGTTACACTCTAATAGCTAAATCAATATCACTCAGGTATGGCACATCTAGGGGACCAGCACTGGCAGAGGACCCCCCGGCTTTTAGATTCATCTACCTTGTCAAATATTCCCATAATTTAAGCGAATTTACTGAGCTTGTAATAGCCATTTTGTGAAAAACATCGGTTTTAGCCATGGCAACACTAGCCCGGCCCGTCAAGTGTGGTATGGAATAACTCTTTGTTATTTAGGGTAAAGTTAAGTCTGTTCTTTATACTTCTGAATGCTGTGCCATCCTGCTGCAATGGACCCAAACTGACTAAGTTTGTTGCTAGACATGGGACGAATAGTGCTCCATGGAGAATAATGGTTTGGAAGCCATCCGGAAGTTGGGTCTTAAATGATATGCTACCTTGTCTGGTGACAATGAGTGCACATTTGTCTCCCACTGAGATGGTTTCATTATTGGTGGAGGATGTATAGTTGCTGAAGAGGTGGCAGTTGCAAAACATGTGGGATGTAGCTGCACTGTCTAGCAGGATGTCACCAGTCTCAGGGGTTCCACTGACAGCTATGAAAACTTGGCCAATTCCACAAGTGCCGAGGTCATGTAGGTTGCTGTTGGCGGATTGTGGGGGGGACTTGGCTCTTGCTCTTGTTGTGGAGGCATTCATGTGAGGCATGGCTGGTATAACTGTTGTCACAGCAAGTTACAAACTTGCTCTTCCCAGTGCCCTTGCCCTTGTCGTTCACACTTGCAAGCGTCCTTCTTCTGGACATAGAGAGCAGTGGTACCACCGGTTTTCTCATGTGTGCATCGATTGGCTTCTGACCGGAGCTTCGTTGATACAGCATTGACTATGAGCTTGTCAGGCTCCACGTCAAATAACTGGATCTTGATTATGTCCCATGACTGTGTCTTTGGCAGAGACAGTACCATGGCTTGTGCAACGTGGATGTCTAGTTTTTCACCTGTGTTGGAAATCTGACGCTTGATGTTGAGCATGGCGGTGATATGGTCGGCCATTGGAGTGCCATCTACATACTTTTGGGTGTACAAGTCCTTGAAGTAGTAGTGGACGTTGATGTGTGCCTGGTTGGTAACGTGGACCTTTTTAAGGGTATTCCACATTGCCTTTGCACTGTTGCAGTCCTTGACATGGGGGAGCTATGAATCTTCGCATGTG
Source organism: Hygrophorus pudorinus (assembly GCA_003314045.1). Taxonomy (NCBI): domain Eukaryota; kingdom Fungi; phylum Basidiomycota; class Agaricomycetes; order Agaricales; family Hygrophoraceae; genus Hygrophorus; species Hygrophorus pudorinus. Next base: position 9,942 of record QLPF01005230.1, on the reverse strand, counting down.
CCTTTCATGACACCTTGCCTCATCCCTTAGTAACCAGTCGAGATAGTCCTTTTTTTCAGCCTTATACTCTGCAGCGGTGAGAAGGGTGGGCCTGGCAGAAGCTGGTTCCATTGGACAGGGTTCCTTGCCGTTGACTATCAACCAAAGGTATTTTTATTGGAGTCCCGACTGCATGTGGTCGGCCCACGTAGAGTAGTTGGTGTTGGAATGAGAGTATTCCGAGCTGGATTGCAATGACCCCATTGTGATCATGATCGAATAGAAATCTCCCTGCAACACTACATTTAAACATTGTATCCACTCCACTGTCATTTATATTTAACCTTTTCAGTTTATCTTTAGTATAGAAATATTTACCCTTTTCCTCGTAGGCTCATATCTTCACCCCATGTAGTATAAAAGGTGCTGGTAGTTACACCTATACCTCAGCATAATGCATATGCATTCATTGCTGAGGTATGATATCCCAAACTATCTTCTTACTTCATTTACTTATATCACCTGTAATATCTACATCTTACAGGTGAATATTATAGAGCGTAATGCATACACGTTCATTGCTGAGTATCTACATCTTACAGCGGCATCAGTTTACCTGCATAAAAGCTAATAGGTTATGAGCCCTGACGATATGAACTCAGTCACCACAAAAGACAACTTACTCTCAATACCCAAGCTTGAGGCTGATGGAAGTAATTGGATTATCTTCAAAACTCAGCTCTTGCCGATAAAGACATTGACAGACATCTTACCGGCTTAATCGCACTGCCTGTCCTGCCAGACAAAGCCCCGAAGCCTGCAGACTTCAACGATCAGGTTGCAAAATGGAATAAGGATGAGCGGAAAGCTTGTAACTTACTTGCCACATAATGCAGTCAATTTTGGACGCTAAAAGTGTGACAGCCAAGAATGACAAAGAGCAGCCTTTGTGTGTCGGCTGATGTCAGCTGAGATATATTTAATTATGGGTGGGCCGAGGAATATTATATGCGTCCACTACGTGTTGGCCGACATGGAAAGATTTTTTGTGATGTGCTGCTCCGTATGTGTCAGCTGAGAAGAAAAATATTATATTATCCACCATTCAGTGCATGTTGGCTGAGAAGAAAAATATTATATTGTCCACTGCTCAGTGTGTGTCGGCCGAAAAGAAAAATATTATATCATTTACCATTTACTGTGTGTCGGCCGAGAAGAAAAATATTATATTATTTACCATTTACTGCATGTCAGCTGAGAAGAATAAGAATAATATTTTTACAACACACTGCCAGTGTCTCTCTGACTATTACATATTTCTTTTCCTAGTGTCGCTTTACTGCTGAATCTGTGTTGGCTGATAGGGACATTTTGATATTATTATGACTCCATGCATAATTTTTGTTGTTGGTGGTCCCCCATAACTACCACCTACCCACCATCTCTACCCTCTCACATGCAAACACAAGATAGAGTTGTATATTTCTTCCTGTAAATTACTTATATTAGAATTAATTACATTACTACTATCTGTGTTGGGTTTTAGGTACATGGATAGACACAGATTACTGTGGACTAAGATTACATAAGCAAATAAAGTCGAAATATATACTACACAAATTATGTTAGTTGCAACAATTCCAACACAACCTCCTCAAGTGATGCAATCAGTGTAATAGCTGAAATCAACATAACTGGAAGATATATCATGATAAAAGAAAGACTAGCACCTCCTGAAACTAAAATACCATACTGGTAGTCAACAATAGACATGACATCAAAAAAAAGTAAAAAAATCTCATAATGGCAGAGTGGAATGTTGAGAAGTATAGGATAGATTGAAATGTGAGAGGTAATGGTTTCAAAAACAATAGGTAGGCTAAGGGAATACATGCAGTGATCATTGCGGTACAGTCTCCTCATCCTCTACACAAATTTCTCCCTACTCCACAGTAAAACCCACTTTTCTCCATGACAACTTCATCAAATTCCATAAGCCCGGTGTCCATCATGAACGCCTCAATGATGCGAAGAGGATCAACCTAAAATCAAGAGAATCAGTGTTGAAACGGGCGAGATCGAGTGGAAACACAATAACACATACTCCGAAGTAAAACCCACTTTTATCCACAACATCTTGCTCAAATTCCATAAACCCGGTGTCCCCCATGACTGCATCGACGATGCGAAGAGGATAAACATGAAATTAAGAGAATCAGTGTTGCAACGGGCAAGATTGAGCAGAAACACGATAACACATTACCTCGAAGTAAAACCCACCTTTCTCCATGACAACTGCATCATAAACCCAGTGTGCGTCATAAACGTTTCAACGATGCGAAGGGGATGAACCTAAAATAAAAGGATTCGGCATCGAAACAGGTGAGAGCGAGCAGAAGCACGATAACACATGCCCCAGAGTAAATCTCATCTTTCTCCATGACAACTTCATCAAATGTCATAAACCCAGTGTCCATCGTGACTGCCTTGACAATGCAAATAGGATGAACATAAAATCAACAGGATCCATGTCAGAACGGGGAGAGTGAGCGGAAACACGATAACACATACCTCGAAGTAAAATCCACCTTTCTCCATGACAACTTCATCAAATTCTGTAAACCCAGTGTCTGCCATGAACGCCTCAACGATGCAGAGAGGATGAACATTAATCAAAAGATTCGGTGTTGAAACAGGTGAGATCGAGCGAAAACATGATAACACATGTGCTGGTGGCTTTGGGAGATGATAGGAAGGCTAGAACTAAGTATAGTTGAATATGAGCAAATGAGGGGTCCAAGGAGCTAGTGATGGATCACAGTGTGTTTGGGAGACACAGACACTCAAACAAAATACCAAACTTGGAGTTAACTGCAGCTGCAGGCTAAGTTGTACTTAATTGGGAAGGTGGCTTAGTCATCCATCAACCAGTCGATGCACCACGTGACTGTGCCACTGAGTATTGTGATGTGTTAATTGTGACCACACAGTGACAAGGTGTGGGAATTTTAAGCGAAAATTTTATGAATTCCCTCTCTCTTTCACCCCCTATTGTTGTCACATAAATATCAAGAATTCAACCATCTATCTCTATTAGCTATGACTATCACACCTGAGATGACTGAATGTGATGGCTATCTGTGGTTGCAAGACAGATAGCCATCATATTTAGCCATCCCAGGTCAGGGTAGTGAAAAGGGAGCATTTGCTTGATCAGTTCCAGTTTGCTGATGATTTTACTCTCTAGATACTTGAGCTGGATACCTGAGCTTGATACTTGGGATCTAAATGGTTCTGGGAGCATAACTGGTTCTGGGGGATATGAGGGATGTATAGAGGTATGAGCCACCATTTGCAGTGTGCTCCCCCTACTCCTACTTGTTAGGATTTGATAGCTGTTTGGGTTCTGGGGGTTGTGCTGCGCTTGTTGGGCAGTTCTGGGATCTGGGGGCTCTCCCTTTGGGAAGATAGGGCTGGTGTTTCAACTGCTGTGATGTGAGTCTATGTTAGGGTATGCTGCCAGTCTTCAGACTGCCCACTGCTCTTGGCCCTCATCTTCTCGGCTTGCATAGCACATGATGTTGGATTTCAATCCTGTAAAGGGGACTGGCCACCAGTCTTCAGGCTGCCCGCCACCCCCACATCATGATGTTGTGTAAGAATATAGTGTTATGTTCTCATGCAAAGCTAAGTCCCCCATTACCTGAGTGTCTCATATTATTGCCTGAAGTACCGCTATTCTGCCACCCAGACTTATTTCTTGTGAATTGTTATGAGTTATAAGTGCTATAAAGGTAAGAGTTCATCATTTCCCACTGTTTGATGAACTCGGCTAATTGTAGCAGGGTCTGAGGGGTGCTCAGCCAGAGTAGGGGGCATATAGTGTTGTATTCCTGTTCAAGGTAAGTACTCATTCTCCCACATCTTCAAATAAGCACTCATTTATTAATTTAGAGTGCAAAGAGGCGTTTCAGATGAATGTTAGATAATACAGTTCCATAGTGGTTGCTCAGGTATGTTATGTCTTCATATAGCAGCTAATTGAGAACTTTAGAGGCCAGAGACACATTTCATATGAATGTCAGATAATACAGTTTTGTAGTGGTTCCTCAGGTATGTCACAATTATGTTATGTCTTCATATAGTAGCTAATTGAGTACTTTAGAGGCCAGAGGCGCGTTTCAGATAATTGTCAGATAATAATTCTAAATGAACATATCAAAGCCTGGGTTGACTTAAAATGAAAGCCTGATGAGAGAATATATCTCATTGAGGCAGTCACAGACAAGATCTGTGCATACAACACAAAGACTGAAAGTGAGGATCCTGTCTCACTTGATGTCCTGAAGGTTAAAAAGGACTACCTAGACAAGCAAATGATGTACTTGCTGCCTTACAAATTGAATTGGGACACAAGGTGCTGCTGTTCTGAACCAAGGTCAGGGATTTATCAAATACAAAGAGGAAGACAAGAGCATGGTCAGAAATCAGGATAGCATCGAGAGAGGTAATGAAGCAGGATTGAGCTGGGGCAACAAGACCTAAGTTTTATCGCTGCATAGAGACACATATATCTGAATTGCTTGTCAATTTTCTAGGCATACATGAGCATGCAATCCAAGTGACACGGGGTCTGAGGGGTCTGAGGCCAATGACACCTTTGCTTGACGAGACGGTGTGGGGAACCGCAGCCCTGAAGCATGCAGTCTCATGGCAGCATGTTGATGACAAAGGGTTTGGGACTGTTGTGACCAATATGGTGGGATCAAAATATTGGGTTGTAGCTCGCTGACAGCGTGATGAAGGAGAGGGGTTGATACGGGGTGACATGGGTTCTGCCATGGTGTTTGGACATTTGATAAGGCCGACATCAGCATCCGAAGACATCTTCGAACACGAAGGCCTTCTGCTCCAACCGGGATCAGCTTTGTAAGTTTACGATTGGTGTAATTTGTGGAAGAATGAGCTGAATTTTCTTTCTGTAGCTTTATGAGACCATCGACTCCACACTATGTGCTGACGGTGGATGATTCCATCACATATGGCCGCACTTTTACTATGCATCTACAATCTCGGACAGCGTCTATGGCATCGTCCACTCCTTTGTGCTGGGAGTCGGTGTGACCAACATCCTCCACTTCAACACAAAAATGTTGATGAGGCGAATTATGGCAATGTGGTATATCCACTTCGTGCAGGAAGAGGAAGTGTCGCCTGGTAAGATTTGTTTACCCTATAATTACTGAGCAATGTTAATAGTATTACAGTCCTGGAGCCCCACTTTCCCGACCTCACAACACAAAGTGGCCTTTGTGATTTGATGGCTGTCGGGAACCTCTGTGAGCTTGGCCTTATCCTCAACCGCGAGTCCTACTTGCAGGACATGGAACCTGAAGAGGTGAAGGAATGCCTGGCAGAAAAATGGCACTACCGCCAGATCCAACTGTGGTTCATCTTGAAGTATGCGATCACCGTTGGGGAGTCAATGGTGATGCCATCATCGGTCTTCAGCTGATCACTTATCGAGTTTACGGCAGCGGTCGTTGACCATAAGTACCTGTACATGGAGGAGATTCCAGAAGTCGAGGGGTGTTCAGATGCTGTAGTAAACCGACGCGTGTGGGACCTGCTCCAAGCAGATTTCCCTCAGTTTGGGATGACATTCACCAATTTGCTGGAGAAGGACCACAGGAGTTTCTCTTGTAGTGGGCCTCAAATGAAGATCAGCAACCAGGAACGTGATGATGATCTCAAGGAGGAACTGGAATTTGAGGACTTTGAGCTCTTCCCGCACAACCACACAGTGGATCCTGAGTCTGAGGATGAAGATTCTGACTCGGAGGTGTCAGTACTGTTGAAGTCCCTGGGAAAGCGAAAGGCTGTTCCAACAACAGGTGAGCATAATCCTGAATAGGAAAAAGTGAAGATGACCTGACATTTGAACCATAGATGACCCATCCCTTGTCGATGACAGTTCCCGTTGGGTGAGAAACAGAAGGTCATAGTACCATTATCTGTATCATCTATGTCAACAGTGTTTTGTATTTCATTATCAGCTGTACTTGTATATATGTGTGTATTATGGAATTGTCTCTTGCCTTCTGTATCTATTAAGATTGAGAATGTGACAACAACAGTATTACTATATCATATAATCTTTCCATCCCGCCAGAGAAGCACTGAGGACTGGGTAATAATATAATATATATTTTTGCTCTTGGCCGACATGCACCAACCGCTGCATCATATAATATTTTTCTTCTCAGCCGACACGAGCAGAACGCTGCATCATATAATTTTCCTCGTCTCGGCCGACACAAGCCAAACGCTGCATAATATAATATTTTCCTTCTTGGCCGACACGCACAAACCGTCGCATAATATCATATTTTTTGTCTCGGCCGACATGCACTGAACGGTGGAAAATATATTATTTTGCATCTCGGCCGACACGCATTGGGCAGTATATAACAAAAATTCTTGGTACGTCGGCCGACACGCAATGTGTGAGGATAATATATCTTGGCCCATCTGTAATTCAGTATATCTTGGCTGACATCGGCCGACACGCAAAGGCTGTCCTTTGTCATTCTCGGCTGGCATGCTTTCAGCGTCCGAAATTGACTGCATTATGTGTAGTTGCTGATAGTAAGACCACATTTCTTGAAGAATGAGACCATCGTGTAGAGAGCTATAGGCTCCTTGAGGCAAGCGAAAGCATCTGAATTGTCGCAAAAGCTAGCCACTCTGATCTCGACGAGTTTTTGTGCATCGTCATCTTGATATTTCATTTTTGAGCTTATAATATAACCCATCAAGGACTGCAGAAGGATGACATAGAATTGAGCGTCTAGCAGCCCGATCAGTGACAACAGCGGAAGGACATTGGTAAACGACATGCCTCTCAATATAGTATCAGACATAGACTCGGTTATGATAGGCCAGTGAATGATCTTGATAGCTTCCTGCCTTGACCGATTGTACTCCGAATCAACAGGCCAACATCCGCACATGTGGTCAAAGAAGTGATTGAGGACCATGTTGGGATCCATTCTGGGATGGAGGAGCACCAACTCGATGAAGCTGGAGGTAACACAGTATCTAGGTAGTAATTCAGTTCACAGATCATCCACAGAATATCAAAATACCACACCTTCCCTGTAGCCATTGCCAAACTCGGCTTACCAGTTTCCGGGCAGCCTTGTTTAATCTGTCTGGCCTCTTTTGTGGCCACAGATATCGAACAAGATATGCCGCCTGGCCGTCCTTGTTATCAAATGATCCGGTATTGTGAAAACGTTCGATTGTCATCTGGTTGCCAGAACCGGATTTAACTATGTCCTCGACTAAGCCCGCCTGGAGACCTGTCCCAGAAATGATAAGCGGTGACTGCACAGACAACTCTGAGTCCCGCAAGGTGGAAATTAACTTGTGCAAAATGGGGTGATAGTGCCCAGATCTATGAAGTGATAGGAAAGCCTTGGCATATATCTTTGCGGCTACTTGCACTTTGTCAATGACCCAAAATATAAGATTTTGGGCTTCAAAACTCAGTACAATAGCGTTCCAAGTCACCTTGAGCTTGGAGAGTACAAAGGCCGGAGGAGCTCCAAGAAGGACGTTCAATAAATTGGAAAACACATCCGTCTTGAGTAATAATTTGGGTGCGATCTGAATCAACGTCCAAAGCCATCGCTGCTCTGGGACCTCCAAAGCCGCCGCGAGTTGGCAAAACAAGTGGAATATGATAACATGCGCTGCAACGACAGCCTGGAAGTAGCGTTGGGCAATCAAATGATTATCCTTGTCGCCATCTTTGGAGGGTGATACCGAATTTTGGAAATGAGGGTGGGTTCCTATCATTTTGATGGCGGCGGAGAGATCTTCAGAGCTGAGACATCCTTGGTCATATGCACATACAAGATAAAAGCCCCAATTTTGACAGAGGCCGTCGAGCAATAGATGTGTCTTTCCGGATCCAGAGGTGTTGACAAACAATCTTGGTTTCATCTGTGAGATTGAATATGTATATTCAATGAAATATGTACTGCATCACTCCATTGAATAATGTGTCAATGCGCCGTGCCATCTGCTCCCCAGTTTTTCCGAGGTCATGAAGGAGAAGGCAAGGACAAGAGGCTTTACCGAGACTTGGTATATCGGTGGTTCCAAATGTTGGGAGCTTTACGTTGCCCGAGATGATGTCGTTCATAGCTGATGAGTAAATGTCCAAGGTATTGTTGATCTGCTGAAGTGGCTCTTCCTCACTGAGTGAGGTCAGGATGGCTGCCCAGTGCATAGTCAATAAAACAAAGCGAACAGAACAAAATAATTGGCACCTGTGGGCTGAACAACGATATGAAGGTGTTTGGCAGGTGGGTCCTCTGGAAAGAATTCCGATAATTGGTCCATTGGAAATAATTCGTAGACATTGTGTTGAGGGTCATGTTGGGGCTGGAAATCATGAAGCTCGGCTTCGAGTTTTTCGGCAGGGATGGTGACTTTCCATAAATGAAGACTATCAGCATTGATGGCCTTGAATGCAATCTTCTCCTGTTTTATTATTTTCTGTAAGTCACCGACAGTGTTGTTATGCCACACCTCAACCGGGAATGTTTGTCGGTAGCCTTCGCCCTGGACCCAGCAGAATAGCTGCATATATATATTATGCTGTGTAGTTGGAGGTAAGTGCACATGACCATGACCGCTCACATTTATCAGTCCTCATACATATATTGTCACTGTCCATTCAATTGTAGTTATAAAGACAAGATCCGCTGAGAAACAACCACAATAAGTATTTGATTCAAAATATAGGTCCGTTTCAAAGCAAGCACTGAAAACTGTCAAGACGTCTGTGCCGTAGGCAGACAGGAAATAGGGTAGGGATACTGTAAACAACCGGGTTCATTGGCCTCCCCATGAGACGACGACCTATGACGATGACCCACAGGGACAACAGGTGGCGTCCCACGAACGTTGCCCACACTAACGGATGGGTTACGTAGCGAAGGGGTGCGGATGTTGCGGGGCCAGCGCATAACCATGTGGGTACTTTGGAAGCGTGTGGCGTTCCAAGGTGTGCACGGGTAGTCTCACCATCGTGGAGATCAAGAGATCTGTTACAGTCGTGTAAGTGCTCTGAGGCATGGGATGGGAAATGGTGTTGTCTTATAGCTGCTGGCCCAGGTTCTGCAATGGGCATCGAGGCCTGAACATAGAATGAGCCCGGCGGCCCTGGGGATTTGTATCCCGATAGAGCAGAACCTGGGGGCGCAGGATTGCCGTGGCGCTCAGGACTGTGGCTCCTCATCATAGACCTGGACATTCCTCTCATGAAACCCCCAACAAAAGACCACTTGTGTTCCTCAAGTGTCAGTGAACGTTTGGTGAGTCCCAACTGAGCCCCAGACTGTTCTGACAACCCAATATCTATTGCCATTCTCATGGCCAGCTGACAAGAATTGCGGAATCCTAGGGAAGCGTGACCGACGGAGTCAAAAGCAAGAACATGATTTGCTCACCAGCTGCCCTTTGATTGTTAAATTCAGACCATGACAGCAACGTTGGGACATGCAATGTGTCCATATTGGGTATGTGCGCAATCAATGAGAGTATAGTGAATAGATAGATGAGTCTGTGTGAAATCAAGGAGGTTGGAATGTTTGCACTTTTGCATTGTCTCCATACGTTTCAGCGACATTATGCAAGCTCGGGGAGGTTGGAGGACCTTTCATCAAATACAGTCGGCAGGTTGCGCCGCGCAAGTGAGTGAGTACATACATACCTAGAGGCCAATGAAGCTATGCAATTCGAGCAGGGGTGCAAGTGTCTGTTCGAAGAATACAGTTTTTTCGTACAAAATAAAAAGGAAACAGACCAACGGACATACGTGGTCTTAGTGAATGGCCTGGGTAACCCATGGATACTGAGAGCCATACCCGTACCCAACCCAGCAAAAAC
>QLPF01005201.1:10752-28918 GCA_003314045.1 Hygrophorus pudorinus | reverse complement strand
AGGATGACGAAGATGTGCCGTCCATGAAAGACGACCCCGTTGGATGGATTCGTTACAAGATCTTCGCCTTCGTCAACCTCGCCAAACTTGACCCCCTTTTGGCGTTCAAGACTCATCCTGAGACTGGTGCTGGGCTCGTCGGTGCCATTCTGACGTTCTTCGGGATGGTTGGTGCTCTGTTTGGTCTTATCGGTAGTCAGCAGAAGCCCATCACCAAGGTCTGCTTTACCACATGTTTTTACTTGAAAATACTGATGGGTTTCTTACAGTCGTCCAAAAAGACCGATGCTCCTACCGCAGATGACAAGAAAAAGACTGAAGTTGCCCCTGTGGCACCTGCCGGTGAAGAAAAGAAGGAAGAAGGCAATCTGAAGAAGCGTTCTGGGAAATAAGTCATGAGAAGTGTCGTAGGGGCGTGTTTTTTTCTGTCTACTTGTTAGCGGATATCTTCATAGTCATTTGGACATGTTTGTATATAACTTCATGTCTAATTAGGGGTAGATGGAAATGAAGAAATAGCTTGTTTCATCTAGTGTTCTTGCTAGCGGGCAATATGGATCTTGACTGTGAGTGTGGAAGGTCCAAGATAAATACTCAATGAGCAATCAATGATCACCGGTCACCACGTCCGTTTCACGACAAGCTCCGTGAGGACTTCTAGCGCGATTTTAGAATCGCTGTCAGGCAGAGGCTGTAATACCTCCTTTGCCTTGTCGGCATGTGCCCGCGCAAGATCCCGTGTGCGCTCAACGCCTGAGGATCTCCGAACGTAGTCTCTAGCCTGGACAGACAATGAGATAAAAAACACAAATGATGTGTGGTGCTCACAAGTTCGACGTCGCCCGGCCGCCCGAATTTTCTTTCTATGAGAGGTCCTAACTCTGGGTGTTCTTCCCATGCATAGAGCGCAGGCCCCGTCGCAAGTCCAAGCTGCAGGTCGGCACCACCAGGTTTACCAAGCGCACCCTCTGCAGACTCATAGTCCAAGATGTCGTCCACGAGCTGTTAGAAGTGCCGTAAGTTGGTAAAGATAAATGGACGAGTATGGACGGAACGGACCTGGAAAGCCATACCAAGATTACGACCATAAGCGTACGCAACCTCTTTCCACATCTCCCCTTCCTTGCAACCACCCAGTACCACTGCAGCCCGTGCACCTTTGGCCATTAGACTGGCGGTCTTAAGGTATGACTTCTTCATGTAGATGTTCCAGCTTTCCTTGCCCGCTCTCGGTGATCTGGTTAGTTCCAACCCTGGTGTGCTGACATCCTTCATCTGCAATATCTCGCCCTCTACGAGGTTGGCGATGACACCCGCAATGAGCTCGACGACCTCACTGTCGCCAAGTCTGGAGAGTGCAGCACTGGCGCGACCGAGAAGGAAGTCGCCCCCGAGAATGGTAAGTTTATTCCCAAATGCTGCGGGGGCAGATGCGAAACCTCTCCGCAAGGGCGAGTTGTCGATGACATCGTCGTGTAGGAGTGAAGCCACGTGAATCATCTCCACGATCTGCGCCAAGCGCATCTGGGTCGGGAGGAGCAGAGGGGGAGAGATGAGGGTCGGTATGACTCTTGCGTGGTTCGTTGGGGGCGGTAGGAGTGGTGGTTTGTGTGGTGGTCTGCATGGTCGGAGTGAAAATACCGATTCGAAAGAGGACGTAGTGTCTGGCATACTTGGATTCCAGTCGTTCAACACGTCTGGACGCGTCAATGGTTGGTCGAGCTCTTCAGTCCGACCACCCGCACCTTCACACTCGGCATGCCATTTTTTAAATTCCCATCCTTCTCCCAAACCGTTCGTAGCGCGTGCGAATAGAAGAACCAGTAGAGGACGGAGTTGTTTTGACGGATGAAGGAAGTAATATTTTGCAATCTCGTTGAGACCAGGGTGTGACGAGCCCAACAAATTGAGCAGAGTACCTCGCAATTGCGAAAGTTGTGGTGCCAATATTGTATACGGGTCAGGACGCGTAGGAATAGGTTCAACGGTGACGGTCGTCGCGGTCTGCTCGACATGAACCTGTTGCACGGGGATTTTGCTGAATTTTCGAATTTGAGTGATCCTCGTGACTGACTGGAAAACGCGTATAGGAGAGACCGATCGCTGCATCCTCTAGTAATCTTTCCCGACGACTTTGATGAAATATGTCGGCCGGGTGGAGGATGATAGGCGACGGTGAGGGGATGACCACTGCTCAGCGTGATCTTCTCGCACACGTAAAGGCTATACTTCTCACAAAATTTGCAAGTCTATACGCATTACAATGAAGATATACTATGCATTACACAGTCACGACTCCTTCATTCAACGAACAGGACGGTCTGGCGAAGTAGTTGCAGATGGCCATTTTGTCACGGCCAGATGTTCACGGAACCTACTCAACGGTTTCGCCAGGTGTTTCGCCAACTGATCACCCTGCATAAGACATGAATGAATCCGCTTGCGATAGAGTTTTATAAGTTTTACTTTGGCCTGCAGTTCTCCCCATTCAATACCGTCAGTGGAATTTAGTGCAAGCAACATCAGAGGTTCGTGGTCTTCGGAGACAGGTTTCTCCTCCTCGACAGGTAATACCAGAATCCGTCCAAACTAGACCGACGGGAGTTCAGCCAGGTTGATAAACAGAATTAATGACATATTACCTCGCTATCGACCATGCCAAACCCTTGTTCTTTGGTTTCTTGCCATACTTCGCCGCTCAGACCAACAACAACACGAATCTCATCTTTTGGCCTACAGGAATCGCATGCGACAGAAATCAGTTGGCCTTCTGGCGTCATCAAAACTGCAGTATGTAGTTCAGGCAGGGAGAGGACCTGAGATAGCAAATTGTGAAGCGTAGACAAGACGAGCATGGAAGTTTCGACGTGAGTGGTCCCTGACAGGCCTGACCGTGACGTTCACGCACCACTGACTCCGAGTCGGAGGACGTGCCAGTGTTACCTTCAGTAAGCTTCAGTATTGACTTGAGGTGGATGTTACTTCTTAACAAAAGGCTTTTCTGCAGTTACTGACTTGAGCCCGCCTACACATGCACTTCATGTTCCCACCAATATGCCGACAGACTGGACTGCGCAAGTTCTTTTCATGTTGGCATCTTTCTGGCCAGTCTGCCCGAGACGGTGGTTCACGAAACTCTCAATCTCCGCCTTACCACCGTTGTATTCCAAGACAATCATGACCCTAACTAGATATATTACAGACGATTCTCTGCATGAGGAAATAGGAAGCGCCTTGTCTTCGACCTCAAGCTTCCTGAAATCAATCTACCAGTATTTGCCTGTATGGGGCTTGGAGCAATCAACTGAACAACGGTATATCGATTAACCCCGGGGACAGCACCCAAATTCGGGGAGCACAAGTCACAACCATCACCGTGAGCGGCACTGGCAGACATCGATAAGATATCACCATTTGTGAGCAATTTTACCCATAGCTTTTGAAACTGATCATCTCCCCCGTCTCAGTTGTTACTCCATGGGCGCTTCGCGAAGTCCCCCTGCAAACCGATCTGCTGGGATATCTCTGGTGACGTGTGGTCTTCTGCTCAACGGGACGTCTCCTGGTATGCAAAAGGCTGCGCATAAGCTCCCGAATGCATCTTGCTGCAATGGTTTCCAGCTTTCTGTGCTCTTGAACGTCAAATCATCAGAGTACGCTCTGCTACTGGTGGGTCGGTATCCCACTCTACGACCTGGTCCATCGTTGTTTGTAGAACAAAATGAAGGGGCTCTCGGACTTGATAATGTCATCAGAGACGCATCTCGAACGCAGATAATTTAGCGAGTACTACAATCGAACAGGTTACAGAGCCGAGTAACGTTCAGGCCAGAAGAATAAAAATGTGTTCATAAGTATAATACCGTCTCAGAAAAGAAAGCATATACTTAAAAGAAAAGATCGAGCGGGGTATAATATAATAATCATCATACAGCTCTTTTTATGTGCATGACTCAGGCCTCCGGCTCAAGCTATTATGAACGTTTTCCTGCTTGAGATTGCTAGCACAACAATGAAAATCAGTCGGAAAAAGACATGGTTAGCTTGTAACTTACCAAGTAAGCCATCAACTGCTGGTATCCCGGCTGCGCAATAGAGTTTATGGGCGGCATAGAGTTCATTGGTGATGGGACTTGATTCATCATTTGTTGCTGCGGCATGCCATACTGACCCGGCGGGGGTTGATGCTGAGCTTGAGCAGTCTGTTGGAGCAGCGCTAAAATATTTGGAGGAAGGCTGGCCAATGAAGGGGTAGAAGATTGGCTGGGTTGCGGCGTCGACGCTTGCGGCATAGACGCGTACGGATTGTTGGTCATGGGAGCGGAGCCAGGGTATGGCGGCTGTTGTTGCTGCAGGGCAGCAGGTGGTGGATAGTATGGATTAGGAGTCAGCGGGGGCAATGACTGCATGGGTGGCGGTGGGGGAGGGGGAGGAGGGCCAGGTTGTCCAGCGGGGGGTGCTGCCCCATTTTGAGGCTGCTTGAGAGCTGCTAGAAGCTACCGACATCGTGAGAATGAGAACAGACTCGTTGAGCGGGTAGAGAATCACCTGTTGAACCTTACGCGCTTGTTCGAGACGCTCGTCAACAGGCTGTAAAGACCCATAAGTATCTCAGGATTCTGCCAATGAGACTGTAGATCTTACCGGGGGAGGGGCAGGTGGTTGGCCATAACTGCCTAATGAACTTGGCGGTTCACTATAACCGCCGGATTGTCCACCAGGACCGGGTCCCGGTCCGTATCCCGGTCCGTATCCGCCTCTGTTGTTGTCAAACCTGTCGTTATAGCCACCTCCGCCCCGTCCCCGTCCGCTACCCCCACCCCCGTAATCTTCCTCGTGTCGACCTCTTGGTCGATCTCGATCTCTGCCATAATCCCCACCACCTCGACGATCCCAATCGTCGTTGTCATACCCCCTCCCTCTTCCCCGTCCTCGACCGCGACCGCGACCACGTGGAGGCCCACGAGGACTATCTTCCCAATCACGTCCACTGTCATGGCCACCCCCTCTTTCATCACGCCTAACTCATAAAGGTTAATGATAGCCATCAATAGGCTGTATCAAGCTACATACCGCTGAACTCCCGGGGGTCCTGCACCTTCGGTTACGTCCCATGCAAATACAATATCCATAACGCCATCTTGTAGACCCTGGTGTCGCAGACGATCGAACGACTCGTCGCAAGCCTGGAGAAACAGTTAACACAAGGATAGTGAAATTGTGTCACCCTCTACTTACTCTAGTGTCATAAAATTCAACGTAACGGGAGCTACGAAGGAATAGTTAGGATGAGTTTAGTAGGGTGCAGTGATCACGAACTCAGTCCGATCGCCGACAGGTTTTACAACTTTGACATCGCCAAACTGTTGAAATTTACGCCGGACTTCATTGTCGTCGATGGGTTGACCAGATGCGGAGTTGCGCAAGGTTACTTGAAGGGTACCTTGCAGTTGCTTCAGAGGGTTTAGTGAAAGAACGCGGGAATCCGATAAGGTGTTTCATACTTGATTCTTGTCACGATCACCCCTTGACGAATGGTCATCACGTGGAAGAGAATAATGGACATCAATCTGACAAAAAAGGAGGACAATGGCAAAGCTCAGAGGGACTCATACTTAAAGTCAAGTCGTCGACTCACAGGTCTACCGCTAATTTCTGACCCTTGCAGCCGTTCTCTTGCCCTTTCAGCTGCACGCAGGTCAAACTAAATCACCAATTGGCGTAGAAGATCAATATTCAACGCTTGCAGTGCCTTACGGCCAACTCACGTAGGTAACAAAGACCATACCGCGTGTTGAAATCAGATCGAAAAATGTTTTGATCTCTCCATGATCCTCGAATTGACGTCGAACATCATCGCTATTAGTTTCATACTGTAAGATCACAAAAGGTGGGTATCGTCAGCTTAACAGCTCTCATGATTTAGAGTTCCCGACGAAAACAATGCGCAAGACTCAAAAAATTGCTCTTGCATTCGGACATTCAAGAGATTAAGACTTGCCTTAATGTTGCGGATAAACAAGGTACGACACGGACGCTCGCGTTGAATGCGTTCTTCGATGATTGAATCGTGTACTTTGTCATCCTGTGCGCGCCGTGGAACGCGCTTTGGAGGACGACCGTAGCCAGCGTCTTCGCTAAAAGTTGAGCCTGCGCCGTCTAACGAATTATCACAAGTGAGAAAGGTCCTTCCGTGCCAGGTTACTAGAAAACTGAGACAAAGTAGAGACAAGGACGTAGCACTTTAAAAACACGCGGATGAGGGGCGTTTTGGCACCGCGTAGCAAATGCGCGCTTTATGTAAAACCTCGGCGTTCCCGAACAAGTGATGAATCCATGGCAAGTTTGTTTCATCGCATTCACATCCTGGCGAATTATGATGTGATGTATCGAGCATCCAAGCTCACTACATTGCTCTCGCTAATGGATAGCTTTAGCTTGCAGGACGAGGCTCTCATCTCGTAATGCAGCAGGACAGGATAGTTTGCCGATTTCCGCGTGCCTTAACTTGCATTCTAAGTTATGAACGAAAGCCCCTGTACTTTGCGCGACTTTTATGTTCAGTTCTTAATTTCAAGCGCACCTTCGAAATTTCCATAACCCTGGTTGTAGCCATCTGATGAAGTAGGTGGTGGCGGTGGTGGAGTAGTAAATTGAGCAGATGGACCCCCGCCGTAGCTGCCATTCTGGAAAAATGTGTCCTGAGGTGGTGCAGTTTCATAATTACTGTAAGCACCCATGTCGCCCTGTGGAGGACCTTGGTCATAAGCACTATGGCTCATACTTCCATCAAAACTTCCATAGCTTGCTCCCCCTCGACCACGGCCAAATCCCCGACCGCGGGATGGAGCACCACCTCTATCTTGGGTAAAGCGGTGATGAGATCTGTCGGGACCTGGACCAGATGGAGAGCCGCCTCTCCGGACAGTGGGACTTTCGTAGCCGCCACCGTATGGATGATGTCGATTCATTTTCAGGAGCTCAGAATCCCGTTAATATGTTGTGACACGGCGAGCTTAGGGTGATGCTGGCCCGTCGAGTGGCGCAAAAAAGCGACGTAGACAGGCGAAAGTAGTCTAGCAGAAAAATTTGGAGTTGGGAGACCTCAACTCAGGCAGAATTAGCCTTGGATAGCGGTTTTGGGGGTGCGATGATGGTGGTTTGAGTTGCGATTTTTTGCCTGAAACGTGGGAATTTTTGTCGTGTGCCCGCGGCGAGGTGGCTGCGCCGTGCCAGTGGCCGCGATTGTATGCCAGTGCCACCATGTCTAAACAATTCCAGTTCAAGCTCGTTTTGTTAGGTACGTGGTTAGCATATTGGTATGGAATGTAAATCTAATCAACCGTAGGAGAATCCGCCGTTGGGAAGTCGAGGTATCTTGGATTCGTTTGACAAACTTCTTGTGCCATTTTGAAAACATAATTTCTTTCAGTTTGGTTCTCAGATTCGTTAAGGATCAATTTGATGACTACCGGGAGAGCACAATCGGAGGTGTGTATGCTTCCGTCGCTGGCCGTGGTGCTCGACTGATATCGTGTCAAAGCTGCGTTCTTGACTCAGACCGTCACTCTTGAAGACCAAACCACAGTCAAATTTGAGATCTGGTATGATGTACAGCATAGCGAGTGAAGTATTACTCAACCTAATTGCTCCTAGGGATACAGCAGGTCAAGAACGGTATAAAGTCAGTTATCCTTTTCGACATCTAGCAGCTGTTATTGACCTTTCTCGGTTTTATTAGTCTCTTGTATGTGGGATTTTGCCTGTGATTAATTTCCCCAGACCTTCGTTCTGATGAAGAATTAGGCGCCAATGTATTATAGGAACGCAAACTGTGCCGTGGTCGTATACGACATCACCCAGTCCACCTCCCTGGAGAAAGCCCGCACATGGATTCGTGAGCTTCAACGGCAGGCAGATCCATCGATAGTCATTGCTCTATGCGGGAACAAGTCCGATCTGTCCGCACGCCGTCAAGTAACAGAAGAGGAGGCCAAGAAGTACGCGGAGGAAGAGGGTTTGATGTGGGGCGAGACCAGTGCCAAGTCTGGTGAAGGCGTAGCGGATATTTTCACCGCCATCGGTGAGTGCATTTGTCTTCAATATCCTATCAAACATTTGCTTACCGTTTCGCAGCCAAGAAATTACCCTTGACAGCACCACTGTCTGCAAGAGCGGGTGGAGCTGCACGTACAACGGGAGTGGCAGGTCGAGCAGGCGTTGATCTTACCAAGCAGTCAAATGCAGCGGGTGGTACGAATGACTCGTGCAATTGCTAAATACATTTGGTTTCTCGCTTGTCCGTCGCATATATGAGTATACGCACGCACATCTCTGCTCATTTTCTCTCACGTTTCTGCTCGTCTTTGGAGGAACGTGCTCTCTTATATGCTTAGTTTGTAGTCTACTAGTTCTCCCTGTGGTATTGGACTTTTCGGATATACATACTTTCTATGACAACCTGAGTGAGATAGAAATGATTGGAGATACATAAATTCCAGATATTCAAGTACAAAGGGATAAATAAACTCTCCGTGGACCCCTGACCCAAGGGAATCGTGAAATACATAGGCTAGCGTCAAAACCCAGCTGCCTCCAGACCTTGCCGTATGTCAAAATGAGATATCTCGGTCTTCTGCAGCTCTTGACTCCTCAACCAGAACCAGCTCTGGTCCTTCGTGCTTGCCAGTGTTAGATGATTATTGATGAAATCCCGCGTGGGCACATTTTCCGCAACATGGAACGACTTGGTTTGATATCGTAGCATCGCCGCCACCACATCATGCCATCGATGTCGTTTCTGGAAGGATATAAGAGGATCAGCAGTGCGGGCAGATGTGGGCGATATGGTATCGGGGAATTGGTCCCCGATGTGGACGAGGTCTGTCAGGAACATCCCAATGAAAGGGACGCAGGGTCCCTCGACAGACTGAAGGAGACCACGATATCCGGAGAATGAACCGGTGGGTTCATTGTACTTGAGCAACGAGTCAAGGGTTGACCTGCGACCGACATGTGCCCAAGTTAGGTTAAGCCGGGATACTGTCGTGCTGGATAGTCCGTTTATCACGGCGCTCATCGAAGCAAAATTATTCAGATTTTTACATTTCTGGAAGATTTATCAGTGGACTCGATGGCAAAAGGAGCTATTATCCCACGACTGACCTCAGCCGTCTTTATCCAAAAGGCTATCGTATCAGCCCTTCGCCCAACGATTCCATTGTCCAGAATGCTCATCTTTACCCATGCCACGAGCTTATCGTGAGTAGCGCAAAAGGCGGACAAATTCTCTACAGAACTCCCGGTTTGCGTATCGGCCCACCGGAGACACTCTTGTTGCCGAACTTTGACGTACAGCTGGTGCTCGAGCAAACACAACTGCTCGGCCACGTCCGCGGGATGCAGTCTGAGGAGATCGTTCTTGTGTGCTCGGGCCTTGCGGCGTTTTCCAACGTTGGTGGAAGCCGGTATGACAGTGGGAATTGCGAAGGTCTGTCAGAACCGACATCCATCAACTACAAATTCAGTATAAAAAAGGTAGGGAAATTCTCACGAGACGCTCGAGAGTTTGGAGGATGAGTTTTGCCGTTAGCGAAAGTGCTGGGGGCTTGACGATCAGAGATAAGAAATCGGTAAGACGGCGCGCGATGTGTGGTTCTTCCATCAATAGTGCATAATCTACCAACCACATTGTCAGAACCGTCAAAACCCGCTTCTGGGTGGGAAGAAGCTTCTTCTCTGTCCAATCCTTGATCTGAGTGCAGGTCAGATCAGTTGGACAATCCATTTGGTATCGATCCATAAGGAGATCAAATAATTTGTCTGGAGTGGTAAATGTCCGGAAGGTCATCAAGAATACAGCCTGGAAAATAGATTCCTGTTGGATGCCTGATGAAAAGAGTTCAGTGCATGAGCTTCGGAAGTACACTATAAATGTACTCAGTCGGTCAACAGTCAGCTTCTCCACCAAGGCTTGTAGTGTGCCAGCTCGGATATTGCCATTGCTCATGATTATCTGGTCTGGTGGATATCTGGAGCGCAGGTACCAAGCAGCTTGTGCTCGTGCTTGCATGGCCATGTGAAAAGCAAGCGCATCGTCACTACCTGTCAATTGTTTGATTTTATCCCTCGTTTTCGCCACTGGCATCTGTTTGGTGAGGGCCTCCAAGGATCTTGTAGTGACACGGCGGGTTAGCATCTCGATTTCGGTCACGTTATTTTTTTCGATCAACGTGGACAGACGAGATAAGGAGGCTTCGTCGTCCGGACGCGCTGGCCAGCGACGGACGTTTGGATTTGCCTTACTGTGAGATGTATCGTGGTGGTGGTTGCTAGAGCTATCTGATGGGTCGTCCTTTGGCTCTTCGATTGCGGCAGGAGGAATATATCTGCGTGCGGATGGAGGAGGTTGGGGCATAGGCGTTAGAGGCGTTGGAGGCGGTCCTAATTTTGGAGTAACAGCCGACTGCAAAATTTCAGCCAGCGAGCAACAAACCATTAGGAGGGCTTTCACACCTTCAGTGGCACCGATTCTGCGGTTGGCGTGTCGTACATGTGAAGGTGTGATATCGGTGCAGCGTTGTAAAGCTGCTCCGCTCCGTATTCAAACACGCGCAATTCTTCCCGCACATTCCGCAGCCTCTCCAGCATATCGTCATTCAAAGGCTTCACGAAAGTCTTCGGGATCCATCCAACGTCTGTTCCCTCCGCACGAACAGCGGCCCACCATCCCGATTCCTCCTGTTGCAGGATATTCAAGATCTCGTTTTTGCGGAAGGAAAGGTGGCTGGAGTCCTTGGCATTAAAATCATACAAGCAGAGCACTGAGCAGATAACCCCGTCGTATTCTGGGTCGCTGAGGGGAGTAGTGTTGGAGGTCGAGACACTGAGGTGAGTTGAAGAAGGAGATGGAGAAGTGGAGATGGACACAGAGTGGGAGTCGTATGGGGATGGGTCAATCGACAATTGCAGAGAATACCGCACGGCTTGTGAACGTGAGATCATTTGGTGGCAAAATACTGGCCTAAAGCTAAGTAATTCTTGACACTAGCAAGATAGTTCTAAAGCAAAGTAGCAAATAACGAAATAAGCGCGCTATCGTGGGTCGGCGCCGATGGGACGTGTACACCGTGACAACCGCTTTTGGCAGCTGATGTTGCCATCAACAAGCTGCCCATGCCATGCTGCCACCTAAGGCGCCCAAGCATCGCTATGATCAAGGCTATGTGGAGAACGGATCAGAGTGATGATAAAAGGCACGTATCGCATGATACCGGTTGACGGTGATGATTATGAGACAGGACATAAATCAATCATTTCCCATCGTCTTCGCCGTGTGCGGACACGTACGAGTCATTGAGATACAGTTCAACTCGAACTTGATGTAGTTCCGTCAAAGTTAAACTTGTAGGTTCTGGTTTTCTCGTTGTATATAACGAAGGAGCTGCGCGTATCAGACATAATGGAAGGCGAAACATTCAATATATTTGAAGCGAAAAGGTCCAGTGAACAAGATTTAAGTTTGTAATATATACGTGCATCGACACATTGGTGGATGAGCTTCTGAGAAGCAACGGTCACGGCGGAGGAGGCTTGTTTGTGTATGTTGTCCAGCAGCATCCGAGTACTTACGTAAACAGACAAATTACCACGATCACATCCTTCATCCACCCCAATCGAAGTTGTGGTAAACTTACATCCGGAGCATAAGCTATGCCTCCCTGGAATTCTGCAAAAGCCAAGGTTCGAATTTTGTAATCTAGCATAAACAGCATCATCATTTTTACCCATTTACAGGTCCAACTGCGGTATCCGTCACGATCTCGCAGCGTCTGTTCGCTTCCTATTTCTCATTCCCATTGAATCAGACTGTCCGTGCAACGCTTGCGCATTCTGCAACAGAAGAAGGAAGCTCAGGCCAAAGCCTCGAGAAGGGATATTGCTTCACTGTTGGAACGCGGAAAGGTGGAGACAGCTAGAGTCAAGGTCGAGAATAGTGCGTATTTCATTTTCATACCAAGTATCGGACGAATGCGAATGCCGGGGCTTCGTTCTCTATTCGTGGATGTAGTCATCAATGAAGATATACATGTGGAATTACTTGAACTACTCGAGCTATACTGTGAACTCTTGTTGGCTAGATTCGGCCTTCTTGATCAGACGTGAGCTGTTCTGTCTATCCTTCTCCCGTCCTTTCACTAATAAGCCAGTTCCCGAGAACCCGATTCAGGTGTTGATGAAGGCGTATGTAGTATTGTCCACGCTGCTCCGAGGACAGAGCTCAAAGGTCTGTTGGTCGGCCTTCTAGCCAGTCATATTTGTGATCAACCCCCCCTAGAGCTCCACGTACTGCGCGAAATCTTGATGCATAAATACGGCCGTGAATTCTCTGCTGCAGTCATGGAGAATCGCAACAATTGTGTCAGTGATCGTGTAAGTTCGGAGTTGATTGTTTTCGCTTGTTTGCTTCCTGGATTCATTCCTGGAATTCTAACTCTTGCGGTAACCGAAAGATCGAGACCGTTACTGACCATGATTTGCAACTCTGAAGGTTATGCGGAAGCTCAATACAGCCATGCCGTCGGCCGACCTGGTTGATGCTTACCTAGCAGAAATTGCCAAAGCATACAGTGTTAAATGGTCTCCTCCTCAAGGCGAAGACGAAGGTTCTAATGACGGGCCGGAAGGGGGCGTCAAGATTACCTTGACCTCCACATTTACGAAAGAATTACAAGACAAACTCCAGAAATCGGCACTAGTTGATGTCAAGAACGGTAGCGGACTGACACCCAAACTGCCCGATATTCCGCCGACGAAGGACGAGAAGGCGGGTGGAGAGGAGAAGGAGAAGGAGAAGGACACCAAGAGGAAGCCCGGCGGAAATACGACCATAGAGAAAGCACCCGCGCGTTCGCCTTCACCACTTGAGGATGACTTTGAAGCCCTAACGCGACGGTTCGAGGCATTGAAGAAGCGCTGACGGGCTGGTTCCAGGAATTAAAGAAGCAGCGATGATCTTCGTCTCGACAGGGCGTGGAGGCGAACGCGCGAACCACTCGTCTCTGTTTGTCTGTTTGTCTTTTTTTGTACTACATCTGATCGTATCGATTTGTACTACGCAATTGATCGCGAACTTGCTGAAAATTTTTGAGTTATCTCAATTCAAACATGAAAGCTCAGCGCTCAGATCTCAGAGCTAAAGTTTCGGTAGCCGCTGCCACATATTACATGTATCATCGTCTCTTCCAGCGAACGCTTGTCCATGCACCCGGTCGGATACGATCTTGCCATCTTAGTGAAAGCTGATTCAAGGGCCGGGATAGAATAAATTTTACAATGCATACATAGTAAAAGATATGAATATTATAGATGGTGTGCGTATCCCGAACCG
This sequence comes from Hygrophorus pudorinus, assembly GCA_003314045.1. Lineage (NCBI taxonomy): Eukaryota > Fungi > Basidiomycota > Agaricomycetes > Agaricales > Hygrophoraceae > Hygrophorus > Hygrophorus pudorinus. Next base: position 15,528 of record QLPF01005201.1, on the reverse strand, counting down.
TTTCCTTGAGTGCCAAGCAACGCAGGGTTAAATAAATAAAATAGATAAAAAACCGTCCATGCCGTACACCGACGAATTGGGTTGTTGAGATTTCCGCATAGACAATACCGGGGGCAGATCATGGTACGAATCGGCTGAGAAAATTCTTCCACCGGCGGTCCAAACCTTCTGAGCCGCACGACTGGCAGAATACTTACCTGCGAGGAGTAAGTATGAATTTACAAAAGAAAAGACCTGAAAAGGTTCGGGACGTTATAAAGCCACAGAAAGTCCGTTGTGGGTGCGGATGCTATGATACACGGTGCTCCGTTGGAACGTCGCGACGTCGCATCTTGAATTGATATAAAAGTTTGGGTTTTGAATCGAAGATGAAAACAACAGCTTTGAGACGGAAGGTAAGATTCCTTATATGTTTTCGAAGTAGTTCAATACAGCCGCTAAAATAAAGTGAATGCAATAACATTATCCAGTCAAGAAAATTTAAAGACGGCGGCTTTAAGATTGGGCGAGCGGCCGCCGTTGAGCCTGGAGAGTACTCGAGCTTGTTCGGCCGGGCAAATAAGGCGGACGTGGGTGTGGTAGATGAAATTTTGACGTTTTGACTGAGAATCTCGGTTAAATTGGGAGATAGATTCCCACGTGCCTGTTCACGCGATTTGTACGGTCGTCGGAAGCGCTGACAATGTCCGCCGCCAACAAATATTTTATAATAACTGCGACACATTAATATGGCTTGGGAGGCGATATATATTCAAGGTAACGCGTCCACTTGCATGTTACTGCACTAGCTACAATGCCCTCCGGTTCCGTTCCCCTCGTTCGCAGTCGCCACATCTCATCCGTGGCCATTGACAGCGATTCAGACAGCGACACTTGTTCCACTCCATCTTTGGCCCCCTTCAGTACCAGTGATGGCAGTTCACAAACCTCTGTAGATGCGTCGATACGTTCCGGTTCGCCGGTCCCTTCAGTGTTGTCTGTAACCAGCTCCATGCGCCATCAAGCCTTCAGAAATGAGTACGGAAGAGGTCTTAACAATTATTCAGACGTATACCGTCTGCCAGCAGATGACGAGGAACTAGATCGTCTTGGTACATCCCCCCTGTCTTGCTATGTCATTGCGTTTAACCCGATGTGACTAGATAAACAGCATGAATTGTTCAAGGGCCCAATGGGTAAATACCCAGAGCCTCTTGCACATATCATGGCTGACGACCTTCCTGGTGAGACAAAGGCCGTTTTAGACTTGGGATGTGGAAGTGGCAGTTGGTGAGAGATCCAACGGTTCTTGGAGCCTTCTTACGATATTGACATATCCAAGGATTTTGGAAGTGGCAAGAGAATTCCCTCACTGTAGCGCGGTTGCAGTCGACCTTGTTCCGATGCAAATCTTGTCAGTTATCTTTTCCTTCTCTGCGAGAGTGAACTAAGTATTTCCTAGCGCAATGCCTCCGAATCTTAGGTACGAAAGATAGATACGAACGACATGGAGAATGCTCAGACGTATTTTCAGGAGTGAAGTCGATGATATCAACCTCGGACTGGAGCACTTTTACGGAGACTTCAATGTCGTTCACGCTCGCTTAATCTCTGCTGGAGTAATTCGAATCTACGATCTTGCTTACGTACAACTCAACCTTTCGATTTCAGATCACAGACTACCATTCCCTCATCAATCACGTAAGCCGTGTACTCCGGCCCGGTGGATTGATAGATTTCGCCGAATTCGGTTATCACCTGTATGACGAAAACAAACAACGTATCGTGGTCCACACAAATTATTTCGGAGCACCCTGGCTACCGCGTTGGATGGAGCTTACAAACATGGCCGTGCGCCAGCGCGGGGGCAGCCCCGATGCCGCAGGTCATCTACATACTTGGATCAGCCAGAATGAAGCATTCGAGCAGGTTGTTAGTCAATCTTTTTGGATTGCCGCCTCGCCCTGGATGCGCGGCGATGACCCAGAGTCGGTCAAGCAGCGAGGCTTTGGAGAGGCGATGAGGGATGACGTCTTGGTTGGCTTTTCTTCTGTTACATTAATTACCCTTTGCTCATTCTTCGTCACAGGCTTTTTTAAAATCAGCCCGACCTCTGCTTCTTGGAAGCGGATTAGATGAAATGCTCGTCAATGAGCTCGAAGACCAGACCAAGACCGAATTGCTGGAAGCCCGAATTCCTTATTGGATATGCGTTGAAGAGACCTACGCTCGGAAGCGTTCCGAGTCTTGATGCATTTACGTCATATATTGTGCGGATACATCTTGGCATCATCGGCCGTGCTCTCACTTAAAGCCATCGTCTTGTATCATTCGTACTTGCTACCTTAATGTAAGTTTTAGATCCAGTAGTGCGTCCAACATACCTGTCATTTTGTTGTTTTTATAGGTCATATTTGTCTTGTCTTCGATTTTGATTGTCCTTGCAGCAACATTACGGCAACATTCATGGACATAAGTTTTTTACAACAACAAAAAAAGGGAAATAATGCTTGATTTGAAATCGGTCTCAGGCTTGTCACTGTCGGTCCCAGGTTTGTCACCAACACAAGGTATATCTGAATCACACACACTACTGTCGGGATATCGATTGGTCAAGATAACGTCGGTGACTTCCAGAAAAGTCGACGGTAAGACCATGCTGCCAGTGGTTGTCAACCGTTATATATACTCCCAGGCCGGCATCATGGTAACAAGCCGTCGGTCACTAATACTAGTATTATTAGCGCGTGTCAAAAAAAAACAAGGGAATGGGGCCCCATATAGGACCCCATACTTCGGAGAAGCGCATAAGGTTTTCTTTTGTATACACGTACTTTTTGATATTTTTTTGTCATCGGGTCATGCATCTCTACACCGGTGCGCGTGATTTAAACTTCCGAGTCGGAATTAATAACTCAGCGGCTCATGATATATGCTGCGGCCGTCAGAACTGCATCGGTGTGCCGTCAACTTGAATGTCCTCAGATCTGGTTTTCTTCATGAAATTCATCGACAAATTTATCCTTTTTACAACGTTCTGGTTGGTTTCCGTCCTCTGATGCCCACTGGCACTCCGTGCTCATTCGGATGACGACCGCTGACAATCCCTCTACTTAGCTGGGTCCGAGTGTGCTGCGTTTGATGTATCTCCACCGACCGATGTAATTTGCATCCCACATCAGCAAAAAAAAAAGGCTGGACAGCGCTGGACAGACTACCTAATATATCTTAGTTAGATTTACACAGATTTGTACCAATCCGGTGAACCGCTCACTGAAAGGTTAATTATATTTTTTCTAGACTTAGCTAAGTATAACCTAAACTCGAAAAAATGATGTATTGTTGTTGTGCTACGGTACAATCTGTGTTCAATTAAGAAGGGGCCCTCTGTCTCATTCCGAGACGCAATTGCTCAAATCTATATGCGGCATGCGAGTTTAGAGCAATCACGTCCGGTTTGAGACAGAGAAATTCCTCGTACAAATTGTGATATCATTCAGATGAAAAAGAAACAGAAACATAACTACCCGTCTCGAAGCAATCAAGTGCACACCGCAAGGCACATGCAACAAGTGCAATGATATACAAGGACATGTATGTTCCCACCTCCTCGGGATACTTTCGTCCGAGGCAATTTTCATCCCTGAACAGAACAGTGTGGATCAGATTTTCGAGCGGGGCCTGCTCAAAGTAGCGAGTTTCACCCTGGGAAACCACTCAAGTGAGTGTAAAGAACAGTGAGTAGATTTAAAGCTTACTGTGACTGGGTCTATGATATGTACATACTTGTGGCCTTCCTTTAGTTGCGTGATTTCATTACTGATGTAGTTTGTGGCAGAGAGTGGACTAGTCGAATCAGATGGTTTTCGGAGGCGGTACACATCGAGGACAACCCCAACAGCTGCTTTTCTCCACTTTGAACAAAATGATTGCGAAACATTGATGAGTTTTTTCTTGATTGATTTTGTCAAGGGATACGCTATAACAAGAAGACGTCAGCGTTCAAGCACCGCGCAACACACAAAATTGCCTTGAGCTTTCTCTGCATTGGCGCGGGCCCATGCCTCCTTGGCTCGTATTCCAGGCGCGATGCTGTGAACTGCCGGCACTCCATTTACCGTCAGTGTCCACAACACCATCAGATCTTTCGCCCTATCCAGCACCTCAGACTCGACACCGATAGGCTGGAACCGGACATTTATTGTGGCTGGCGGCTGGGACCCAGATGCTGGCCTGGGGAGCCTAGCCGTCCGGTTTTGTGAACGATGTTGGTGTAGGGTATCTGCCATTTGTCCTACAGTCTGTAGGCAATTCCTATGTAGTTGAACAGACCTGTAATGTAAGGGACTTACATGAATAACATGATGCGCTTCCCCTCGCACTCTCTCCCCAGGGCGTAAGGGTTGTTGAGGCGCAGAGCCCCTCTGCAGACTAGATGACGATGAGGGTGTCTCGGCAGGACCAGGTGTGATCCCACCAATTGCCGATGAACCATATATAGCACTCGGTGCAATGCCGGGCACAGAGCCATAACCAAATGAGGGTGGCTCATATGTAGTGCTGCTGGTGGTCGCAGTGCCGGTGTTCGACAGGTACCCAGATGAGTCGTGGTATTCATGATATGCGAGTTCAGGTGCAATGCCAGGCACAGGACTCCGATGAAAAGTGGATGACTCGGTCTCAGAGCACAGACCATATGTGGCGCTAGACATCAGCCTGCCAGGCCCAGAGGTGGGCAGGGGATAACCAAATGAAGAATCAGAATCGTAATGTGTGAAAGCAGACGCAAAGCCACAA
>QLPF01005201.1:0-10700 GCA_003314045.1 Hygrophorus pudorinus | reverse complement strand
TGTTGGTAGCTACACTGAGGATGATAGGTGCCTGTTTCATAAGAATGATCATACTCTGACCACAGGGGATCTGCCCCCAGGCCAAACTCGTCACCTTGCAGCTCGGCTCGCTCATCTAATGGTGAGGTGTGTTCCGGGTAGATATCAAGGAGTGCTAGTGGGTAGAAGGGGTAGTAATAGTCGATTGCCTGGGGATCTACTTGATCTGGTGGAGGGGTTGTCGTTGTGGGAAGTGGAGGCATTTCCAAATTATTGGCCAGCTGAGAAGCGGCCTCTTGTCCTGCCGGGTTTATCCCCAATCCTCGAGCAGGCCTAGGTATCTGATGATTTTCCTGTGAGTTGTATCCAAACCAGCTCGAATAAGCATAAAGGACATACCCAAGCAAATATATGGCCTCTGGCCCGCTGTCGTGTCCCTTGTCCTTGAGTTGTCATCAGCTGCGTGCGTGAGTCGATAACCAAAGTAGTGAGGAGACCCAAGAGGTAGTGATATCAGATTACTATCAGGATCAACTTCAAGCACTGCGGGTGCATGCGAAACAATGCAACTTAAATGAGGCTGATTCTACACGTGTATGTACAACCAGATACAAACGACCACATACAATTCCATAATTTACGAACAAGAGACCTTCAAGTTCTGTAAGGGAAATGTGAGATAAAATGAGTGAATCACTGATTTTGCTCACCGCCTATGATCCATTGAGAGCATTACCGTACCTATCACTCATTCTCTTCATCAGAGCTCAGTTCCTCGTCCTCATTCTCCTCATCAGAGCCCGGCATGGTATCAACAGCAATGTGATCGTCAAGCTGCTGAAACAATATCTCCTTCGTTTCATTGCTGGGAGAGGGTGGGATTCCAGGCTGCCCTAAGTCAACTTCACGTACATTCACTGTTGTCATGTGTTGTTGGATTGTACAAAGTTGACGATCAACCACTTCCATGGTCGCATGGAGCCCTTGCTCGCATTCCTCAAGAAACCTGGTGATTAAATGACTTTCTTTAATTTTTTCCGCAGTGGTGAACGACTGAGCACAGATAGCAGCTTTGGTAGCTCTCTTAGCAGCAAGAGCATTGCGAAGACCCTTTTCTGAGAGCCCATTGAGACCGTTTCTGAAATAGGCATTCATCTACAGGAGATAAGCGATAGTAGATAGAACTTGAATATCTTGATACCTACCTGTCTCGCACTGCCAGGCGACAATTTTACACTTGAATCCAATTCAATTGCACAAGTCGTAAAATTGTATTCATCCTGGGTCGGTCTCGAATAAGGGTTGAACTTGGGTTGGATGCTGCGGCGACTCCTGCCAGCGCGATTTGATGTCGTGATGTGACTTCTCGGTGGGGAGGAAGGTGGAGTTGATGGAGGAGGAGGCGAAAAGGCATGATAAGGGAGAGAATACGACTGAAATGAAGAATGGGTAGACATTCAAGTTTGCTAGAGTGAGAGAACTTGAATGAGGCAAGACATAGATGCATCAGACAAACTTGACCAACTTGAACTTGAACTCCAGTTGCGGCACTCTACAGCCTGAGCTATGGCACTACAATGCTTAAACCCTTTGTGCGATCTTGTCTTCCAGACTTGGAGCGACATCCAAGACCACCTGAATCATCCAGTCCTTTCTTGTACCAGTCTTCGTCATCCTGAGTGTAATCCTGCGAATTTGACCCCATCTGCGCAAGAGACCCATAATGGAACTCAAACGAACTTGCAGACACCAGTGAATAACAGACGTCAGTATCACCCAAATTCAGGCTGGACCTTTGGTTGCGCACCAAATGTCTTGGAAAAGATGAACACAAACGAATACGCTTATTGTCGTGAGCATAACACATACTGGCCATTCCAAGGATCGCAGGAATGGGGACTGGTCAAATTCCTCAACGAGACACTGAACCTCACGCAAATTGATAAGTTTCTCAAACTGGACTGGGCAAGTTGAGTTCAAGAATATTGTGCGCAATTATATTAACACTCATCTCAGGTCTGCAATCATCCTGAAGGTTTATCCTTCAAATCTGCTCATGCCATGCGATCTTTCATCGAGGAGTTGCCGTCAGGACCTAAATGGCAAATGGATATAGTGAAGGTTGATGGGTATACAATAGCGGACCCTATCAGACTGTTTTGGCAGGATGGCCTTGAAGTCGTGAAATGGATTTTTGGAAATCCAGTGTTCGCCAATGATATGTTGTTTGATCCTCAGCGTGTTTTCTGTGGGCGTGAGCGGGAGTACACTGAGTTTATGACAGGTAATTACGCCTGGGAGTGCCAGGTGCGTATATTTTATATAATGGATCTCAACGAGCTCAATGAGCTCACATACTATTACTGTCATGTACAGGACAAATTACCGCATGGCGCGACATTAGTAGGTGTAATTGGGGCATCCGATAAGACTCCGGTGACAGCGCATACCGGAGGCCTGCAAATACATCCAGTCTTCTTCACGCTAAGCAATATACATGGTGAAATTCACATGAAGGCAACAGCACATGCCTGGAACTGTGTTGCATTTATGCCTGTTCCGAAGTTTTGTGTTCACCCGGATTACCAAACCATACTCGCAGCTCGGGTATGGCATATGTGTATGGACATGATTACTGCAAGCCTTAAATCTGCAGTGAAAACTGGCACATACATGGCAGACCCATCAAGCCGAATTTGATTGGCGTTCACACCGCTCGTTGCCTGGGTTGCCGACCTCCCCAAACAACAACTTATTGCAGGAGTCGCGAAGAGCGGTTCACCATGGTCTCTAGCGACAATGAAACAGTTTGGTGATGATTTTCCGCACCCCCCTCGTCATGGTTCCCACACACTCCAAGCCTTATATGACATATCTCGTGTTACCGATCCATGGGACATCCACAGGTTCCAACTAGCCTGTAAAAAGCACAACCTACTTGGCATGAATCTGCCATTCTGGCGAGATTGGCATCTTTCAGACCCTTCCATTTTTCTGGTGCCGGAAATACTTCACACTGGCCACAAATTCTTTTTCAACCATCCTCTTCGTTGGTGCAAGGAAGTAGTTGGGAATGCCGAGCTTGATGCACGATTCCAGGCCTTGCCCACTCGCATTGGGCTGCAACATTTCGGAAAGGGTGTCTCTCATGTAGAGCAGGTGACCGGACGCGAGCACCGAGAAATACAGCGATCAATTGTTGCATGTTTGGCTGGTGCAGCACCGCCAGGATTTGTTCGTGTAATTCGATTCTTGATCGATTTCCTTTATCAAGCCCAGTCCCCTCAACACACTGATTCGTCGATTTCCATCATGATGGATATGCTCAAGAACTTTCATTCCGAGAAATCCGCAATACTTGAAGCCCATGCCCGACGCGGAACCAAAGGAACCATGGACCATTTCAACATCCCGAAGCTTGAGCTCCTTCAAAAATTCGGCCAAGCCATCCGTCAAGTTGGTGCTGTGATTCAGTATACTGCCGATGTATCAGAACGACTCCTCATTACACACTGCAAAGATCCATTCGGAGCAACAAACAAACTCAATTTCGAATCGCAGATCAGCCGCATTCTGGACCGACGAGATAAAATATGTGCATTTGACCTATATACACTCTTACGAAGCCATGGGAAAAGCCTGGTCAATGCTATTTCAGCAGAGGAACGGTTATTTGCTGACTACCATCCTGAGTCCACCTGGATCTCTCGTGTTCTCCCTGGCGAAGAGGCCCGATTTCAGGGGCCCCGTCGTATACACAATTTTTTCTTGAAAGGCAATGTTTCAGTGGATGGGTTAGTGGCCTATCACCTCAACAAGTCACCGAGCAAATCCAGCATCTCGATCGATGATGTTGCCATCATGTACGGTCTCAGTGATTTACGCCGTGCACTTATGGACTATGTACATCGCAACAATGCTCTGTATGTAGGCCAGAGGTTCACCGACCAGACAACTGACTCGGACATTGGTTTCGATAAAATGAACGTCTGGTTCAGATTCAAAGTCCAACTCTACTCGTCACATCAAACTCAGGTTGTCATGCCTGCACAAACGCTATGGGCAACCCCACCAAATGCCAATGTACCCTTGGGGCAGTGTGACACTGTCCTGCTGCATGGGATTCATGGCCCCCTCATAGTTCAAGTCTGGCTTGTTTTCAAAGTGATTCCACGGCCCTCCACCAATCCTCCGCCATATCTGACACAACCCTTTTTCTACGGCCAGCTGTTTGGTTTTTCCGATGTTTATGGCAACACGGCAGAGGGTGCAGTACCAGCACCGGATTCTAATATGTTCGTATTAGAACGATGTTTTTCGCTGACAAACGGTGGTGGTAGGGAACGAATGGGTGATATATTTCCCTTATCTAGCATCACTTGCGCAGCAGAAATTGTTCCAGTTTATGGAGCGCTCATGGACAAGTCTTTTGATACCACCAACTCCCTTGAACTCACACAATCCTTTTACCTCAACTCTCACTCGGACAAAGAAATATATAGCGCTTTGTATGCCCAATTTGCGTAATGGCATAATAAAATATTAGTTATCTCCTTATCTGTATGTTATCAAAAGGAAATGCAAATCAACTTGAATTATTCACAGTTGTATAGTGTTCCCGGCGATCGAAGAACGCGTAACTAAGACTTCCAATTAGTCGTCGCTTAGGTGTCTTGCTGATGTAGGACATCACATGTCATACAAGATGCACACCGTACACCCAGTTACCAACGATTGCCAGTGCACGTTCAAGTACATTTCAGACAAAAGAAACGGGGTGTCACAAAGCCTGGTATTGGTATCTAACCGTGCCGCAAAAAACGCCTACGTGCGGAAAATAAACTCATGTGCCAAGAAAACATTAAATCCGTCGAGGGTCAGCAATCTTGTTAGATTTTGACTGATATCTTGCTGTTCATTTTGCCCCAGTAGCGCCTCTTTCAGTTGGGACACTTGGGCGGCTATCATATGGAACGGCACGCAGGTAGACCTATGATTCTGCACGACTGGCGACAGTCTGGTTCTCATGATGCGGCGGAAGAAGAGCGACCGTCCGGTGGGCGGCCATTGTCAATCACAAGTAACTTTCAGCAAGCTATAAAAACATGCTGAACCTGACCTTTCGAGCCTTCAGCTGAGCTCCACCCACTCGTCGGTTCTGGTAATCGTCGAGCACATTTATTTCATCCTTTACAACATCCCCAAATTCACATCCATTCTCACTACCACTTCCCAATGGTCGCTTTCAAGTTTATCATCGCTGCCATCTCGCTCAGTGTCATGTCAACACTGGCAGTTCCCCCCCCCACTAGGTACGATCTTCCTTGTGACATCTGTGTAGTGCAGGCATACCAATCCATGTATAAAGGCAGTTCAATGAGCTTGAACGGCGTACAGAACCGCGTCGTAGGCCGCCCACACCACCCCAACCACCCCAACTCCAACTCCTCCATCCTCCGATCCTTCCCAATCCCCCAATCCTCCCCAATCCCGCCAATCCCCCCAACCGCCCCACTGCAGCATGACCACGTAGCCGTACAATTTATATCACGTTGTAATTGCCTGGCTCAGGTCAATCTCATCGTTCTGGTGGATTACATCCATCTAGTACAAGTCACTACCGAAGTTCTCAGATTTATAGATGCATTACATGGATGCGCGTCGTCGATATTGATTCGCAAGACAACGAGCCACCTAGTACTAGTAGACTGGGGGATGCTGTACCCAGCTGCCGCTCACTGGCATGTGTGACCAACAAAGTAGAAATAGAGACTTGCTCCCCTTCTCAGCGGCCTGGGAGAAGCACACTGTGCCACACTTGGTTGTTCCCCGGGCCAACCCCCCAGTTCAAGTTTCATATGTGCCCAACTTGAACCTAGTAGAAATAGATTCTTCAAGTTCAACCAAACAATCCCCTTATTGTGTTTTGCATGTGACTTGACCAAACAAGAAAAAACAAATCATTTGGTAACTCAGTCAATCCGGTATTTTTTACCCATAAATGCGAATGTATTACTGAGATGTTGGCCACATCAAAATGGCCCAATTGGTTGATCTTAAAACTGGCATTTTCGGCCTATTTAGGGCATTTTCACATGTTCAACAGCTCTAGCAGTTGCAGGAGGCTCCTAAATGTCTTGAACATATTTATGCACCCTAGCATGTGACCTAAGTGCAGGAATATTTCCATGAATTATGAACAATAGCCTGGAGCTAATAGGGCTTATGTGCAGTGGTAATTACTACGGATGCTAAGTAAATATAAACAAAAGTTAAGGGCAAAATCACTTGTGCGGTGGCTGGTGGCTGGTGGCTGGTGGCTGGTGGCTGGTGACCGGCGACCGGCGGCTGTGTACCACATCTGCTAGTGTGTGTTCCGCGCCGTTCACGATGAGCTCTGTGAAATGTGCCCTACTCACAGCTACTAATTTGTTCAGTGGTCCACCGCCATCTATTCAACCGCCCATTGACAGGTCAGAACACACCATATTCATCACGAACTTCACTACAGCCCTGCAATCTTTGGCAACATCTGCCATGCAAATCAACAATTGTCTCCATCCCTGTCCAGTGGAGGGAGGACAGCGAATCACCGCAGAATGGCTTCATACTCTCACAGATGAAGACTGTATGTGGCGGTTTCAGTCAGTCTGCACCAACAAACTCGGAATAAAAAAACATATCCTGATCTTGTTCTGAGTTAGCATGACATCCACCGAGTTGCTGGAGATTGTAGAAGTGTTAGAGATTCCTGACCCGTTTGTCAGTGGGCACAGATACCATTTCTCGCCAATCAAGGCTTTGTGCCTCTTATGTGCACGTTTTCAAACAGCTGCAGATCAGTTTGATCTTTGCATGCGATACAATCATTCGCAGTCGGCTATCTCTGAAGTAGTGAACGAGCTTGTCCTCTACCTAGACACCACTTGGGGCCACCTCCTCAACTATGACCATACTCATTTACTCTCCCCTGACAACCTATCTTGTTATGCTGAGGCTATCCGCAATGTGGGAGCACCTATCGACACGGTGTGGGCTTTTATGGACTGCACAATTCGACATGTGTGCAGGCCAATGTTATGGCAACGACAAGCCTACAGCGGACACAAAAAATATCACACACTCAAATACCAGGCTATAATGCTGCCGAATGGAATAGTCGGACATCTGTTTGGTCCACATGAAGGTCGACGGAATGACAATTTCCTCACAGACGAGAGTGGAATATTTGAGTTGTTGAGAAAGCATGCTGTCCGACCAGGGACTGATGATGTGACACCGATCGCATAGCAGTACTTCCACATTTTCGGGGATTCTGCATATGGAGTATTTCCTGTCTTGATCAGTCCCTTCGCTGGACCTGGAGAATGAACACTAGATGAGAAGGAGTGGAATAACAAAATGTCATCAGTGCGCATTTCAGTCAAGCACGGTTTTGCCCTCATTGTAAACACTTGGCCGTTCCTTTGAGCTTTCTGGAAACACTGGATCTACTCCTCCCCTGTTGGCCGCTATTATCGCGTTGCTGTGTTCCTCACAAACATTCTCAACTGTTTTCATCCCAACCAAACTGCCCAACATTACAATCTATGTCCACCATTGATTCACGAGTATCTTCATCACTAGCAGAAACAGAATAAATTTGCATGTACTACAACAAATATACATGTATAGGAGACTCAGATGTTACGAGTGCATGGAACACAAGACTCGCCTGAGGACTCAGAGCTTCTCCTGTAAGATTCCTGCGAGAACCCTTTGACCATTAATGTATGCTTCATTTGAAGCACGAGCTTTCTCAGCCATCTTATCTTGGTACCTAGCCTGGGATGCGAGTGACTCCTTCAAGATTGTCTTCATTTCACCTATTTGTTCATTGAGGTCCGAAAATGCAGGTGTTCATCGCAAGCGCTTTGCTGCAGGTTTCGAAGCAGATCTATCACTTGGATCTTGGTTCTCGGCATCAGAGACATCAGGTGAAGTTGAATCATGTGGGTGGAGGCGACGATGACACTGTAAGGTCTGCATAGAGGCCCGATGGATAGCCTCTCTGCCTGCACGATCTTGAACCAATTTCTATGTATCTGTGAACAAGTAGCATGAAAACTAGCATCAATTTACTCACTGTGCGCTCCTTCTCCTTTTTATCATCGGCTACATGTTCTGCGGTGTTCTTCAGATGCAGGGCACATTCGAGGAGCAATGCCATGGCAGTTCCGCCATCTTGTCCCAACTCCTGACGGATCTGGGATCCCATACTGCCATTAGGGTTCTTAAAAGTTATGTTATAGACCAGTAACGAGCACGACATAAAAAACACACAAATACCTCCTGATATGCGATAAGATCACCAACTTTCTTCCTCATTGTTGCCTCTGAATGGTTAAGACACTTTCCATTACCATTCGTTCACAATCTTTGCCCACATCTCTTTTTTCTGCCTGTGCTTAGCCATGTATGGGTTGACATCGATGACAGCCAAAATCAGTTCATGCAAATCTGCAGTCGTGAACTTCGAACATTTGACTCTAGTTCGTGCAGGGGATATGTCCACCCCAACAGGTTCAACATCCTGGTCTGCGAAAAAATCGACTGTGGCTGCAGCAGGGCGGGGCATAGAGGGAATATTGTTGACAGCATGAAGAGGGTGCAAATAGTTGTTGTAAGGAGAGGTGGTATGATTGAGCTGGTGATACTGGTAGTATACATGGCCACCAGGCCGCAATTCGGGGGTGAAGTTAGCGTCATGATTAGGACTCAAAGTACTCAAATTCGGAGTGGCATGATTGTTGTGAGAATAGAGACTGGGAAGCTGAACCTGTGGAGGGTCCGAGTCAGACTGGTTAAGAATGTGCTCGAGAGACATGTTGAGTACTCTCACTAGTGCACGACCAGTATATATACTGTGTACACCGATGGCGTAGCTCACTACAAATTGATCATTGGAGTAAGTGGGGTAGAAACCGTCGCAGCCGTCCGGAACAACAACATGCCCAAATAAAGATCTAACTGAGATAAATAAAATTTGCCAATGGACTAAGGGAAGAGAAAACGTAGTAATTACCACTGCGCATAAGCCCTAATGAGAACAATTGCTATGAGAATCCCAATCAGGCAATTGCAAGATAGCTTGGCATGGAATGGCTCTCAAGCTCCAGGCTATGGTTGGTAATTCTTGAAAATATTCTTGCATCTAGATTACATGCTACAGCAGGTGCAAAAATATTTTCAAGACATTTGGACGCCTCCTGCAACTGCTAGAGCTGTTGAACATGTCTAAATAGGCCGAAAATGCCAGTTTTAAGATCAACCAATTGGGCCATTTTTGATGTGGCCAACATCTCAATAATACGTTCACATTTATGGGTAAAAAATACCAGGCCAATCCGTGCAGGATTGACTGAGTTATGGCAGTTTTACTGCCAGGCTTGTTTTTTCTTGTTTGGTCAAGTCACATGCAAAACACAATAAGCTTCTCGGCCGGAACCACACACTACACCTGATTGTTCCCAACCCTCCCACTTCCCGGATCCCCAGCTTTCATGCGCGTGGGATTTCAGACATACTTGCCCGGGATGCTTCTTCGCCGTCTCCTGCATCAGTCTTTTTTGAAGCGCTGCCCCCACATGTTATACAAGACGCACACTACCCGGTTACCAACCATTCCGAGTCAAAAAACGCCTACGCGCGGAAAATAAACTTATGTGCCAAGAAAACATTGAATCCGTCAAGGGTCAGCGTTCAACATCTTGTCATAGATTTTGACTGATATCTTGCCGTTCACTTCCTGTAGCGCCTCTTTTTCAGTTGGGAACCTTTTACGCCTTATACGGAAGGGCACGTGAAAAATCGAAGAACTCAGGCTTGTGGAAACCCAGGCGTATGAATTTGAGGAGGCAGACCTATGATTCTGCACGACTGGCGACGGTCTGGTTCTCATGATGCGGCGGAAGAAGAGCGACCGTCCGTTGGGCGGCCATTGTCAATCACAAGTAACTTTCAGCAGGTATAAAAACATGCTGAAACTGACCTTTCGAGCCTTCAGCTGAGCTCCATCCACTCGTCGGTTCTGGTAATCGTCGAACACATTTATTTGATCCTTTATAACATCCCCGAATTCACATCCATCCTCACTACCACTTCCCATGGTCGCTTTCAAGTTTATCATCGCCGCCATCTCGCTCAGTGTTATGTCAACGCTGGCAGTTCCCATCCCCACCTGGTCACGGTACGATCTTCCTTGTGACATCTGTTTAGTGCAGGCATACCAATCCATATAAAGGCAGTTCAATGAACTTGTACGGCGTGAAGCAGTCCCCCATGAGTGGCCCTTTCATTGGCTCCAATTCGCTGCTCCCACCCCCCCCGCCAATCACGTCGATCACGTCGATCACGTCAATCCTGTCGATCCCGCCAATCACGTCGATCCTGTCATTGACCTCAATCCTGACATTGACCTCAATCCCGCCAATCACGTCGATCCTGTCATTCATGTCGATCCTGTCATTCACGTCAATCCCGCCAATCACCCCAATCACCCCAATCCCGCCAATCACGTTGATCCTGTCATTCACGTTGATCCCGCCAATCACTCCAATCCCGCCAATCATGTCGATCCTGTCATTCACGTTGATCCCGCCAATCACCCCAATCACCCCAATCCCCCCAACCGAAAGAAATGTTTGACAAGATTGCTGAGGAAGACGAGGGAATGGCTGAGA
>QLPF01005168.1:0-11293 GCA_003314045.1 Hygrophorus pudorinus | reverse complement strand
GCTTTCTGGCGACCTCTCTCCTCTCTCTTCCCTCTTATCCTCCTCCTCTAACCTTTTGCTTCATCTTCTGATCTTGTATCTGTACAGGATAACCGGTACTTTGTTGTATTTGGTGTCGCCCTGACAATTACATTGAGAGCCACAGTGTTTCTGCTCCTGTTTGTGGGGCTGCTGTCTACTTAAAATACTGGCTGCTTGTGACTTTTTGAATGTCGTGCTGCAATTTGAATCTGTGCTTGTGATTGAAGTAACAGTGATACATGTATGAGTGGAGGCAATATTTATTGCGCAAGTGCAATCTTTTGTGCCAGCCATGGGACAAGCTTCTCGTGGACTACTCTATACTTCAATAAGAGTCTCTTCAACTCCATACACTTTTCACCCATGTTTGGTGATTTCCAGCTCGCTTTCAGGTCTGCCAATGGCCCCTCTTTGTCTACATCAACGATGATGCCAGACTCTTTCTGTAATAATGTATTATCAACAGGAATGAAATGATTACCTTGCTGTGATATACCTCGATCAGCTCAGCATACCGGTCCAGATTGGTCATGAATTTCTGACCAAAGTGGATGGTGTACAGTCCACAATCACACACGTTGGTCTGCTGTAGAACCTGCCATATTCCCATCAACTATCTGTACAGTGACAATGAAACCTGGCTCACATAGGGAAGATAGACATCAAAGTAATTCATGTCCAGATCAAGCTTGTACTGCAATTTGGCTTCGTGATATAAGAACATTTTCATTTCTTTCACAACAGCCTCTGGGATGCTATTGCGTATAGAATCCAGAATATATATATTCCTATAGTCCTAATGTTGTGAGTGATATGTTTGTGTTCCAGAGATTTTCTGCACTCACACTTTGGTGCTGTCTTTCTTGATGACATTTCCAGCGGACTTGATGATTATTAGGTACCAATGATGTCTATAGAGATGTAGGATTTCACACGGTTGCTCACCCAGCTCGTGAATTGATCGGTATGATCAAGTAATCTTTCTCAAAGATATTCCACTTGACCGGGTTTTCCGCTTTCAAATATCTTTGCAAGCTGGTATATGTCTTAGGGTCATGGTAGAAAGAGTACATGCTAGGCCTAAAGACCGCAATACATTTGGCAATGTCAGGGTGGTTTTCAATGAGAGCATCCACCATGATACTGGAATGATTAATTGGTAGATAGTACAACAGAATGATGGTGTTACTGATAAATTTGCAAACTCTACAATCTCTCCATTCAGGTCCATCCCATTGTCGAGGGAGTTTACAACTCTCTCCGTCATACCCCACTTGTGGTATTCGGGTCTTTTTTGTATAACTTCAGTCTTTAGATGAGTATATACATATAAAGCAGAAAATGTGCACTGGTAAAGGCTTTTTATTGGCCCTGGCCTGTAACATACAAATTAGATGACACTTCGTCAGCACATTGCAACATACCTCATTTTGCCACTGTGTTCCTTGCGTTCAATACTGACAAGCTCAACTTCCTTGTCATCCTCAGACTCTTCCTCAGACAACTCTGATGATACTTTGTCTCCATCAATTTCCCTGCATTATAACAACATTATGACCTATAGACTATGCGCATATTGACTTACATCTTGTCTTCATCATAATCCACTGTGATATTTCTACTGGATGCTCCTGCCTTTGCCTTCCCTTTGACCAATCTTGGTCGTTTTCCCCTTCCTGCCAAGATGACCCACCTGACATGGTGGCCCTCAATTACTGTTGCCATGTCATGTTTGCTAAAAAAATCATATTCAGGCTAATGCAATGAGTGATATAGGGCTCATGGGTTACCTGAGCAGGCCACAGAATGGGGGGGATGTCAACACCTCTACCCAAGTAAGAAATTCATTGAAATAGCCTTGGCTGCTGGTGGACTTGGCACCAAGTCTCATGGTGACCGTATGGCGATATTCAGATTCTTGAACATATCAAAATGAGATATCATTTATGACTATATAAAAACCTACCTGTGCCAAATGAGCAGTCCCATTGCCTTGGGCACTGTCCTGGTCTAGATCTCAGTATGTTCATTGTAATCATTGGACATTCAGCAGTTTTGTGCTGGAATATGTGACAATATTAGTAACCAATGCATAGCTAAATAATATGTAATGTGCATGCTTGCCTTGAACATAAGGATATCTCTCTCAATGTGTATCTCAAAATCTGGGACTCCTGCTCTCTGAATGAGCATGTTTGTTCCACTTGGTGACCAATAGAGCTTGGCCACTGTCTCATCCAATGTGAATTGGGTGTACCCAATGTAGAGCTGTCAGATTGGAAGGAACGGCATAATGATCGTTGTAGTCGTGAAAAGTGCCTACAATTGCTTTTTCAGTGGTTCGAAAGCTTAGTCATACATTGACTGTTCATTGTACTTCTAAATTGAGTGTTGCTTAGTCATCCATTGACTGCTCGATGGAATTTAGAGAGAAACAGGAATTAGTAGGCAAAAGCAGTTCTCCGGTGGTGAATGCCCACTGAGAAAACCCTCAGCATTTTTGTAACTAGGACCACACTATATATGTTACAAAAAGCATATATAAGGACCTGGAGGGAGGGTAGTGCAAATGAGGGAAAGGTTCGAAATGCAGACACTGACAATTGTCTCTGGTTTATCGACCAGTTAATGCTCACAGGTAAAGCATGACCTTGGCAAAAATCGTGAGATAGGTAGAGAAATTCTACTCGATTAGATTACAGGAAATAAATATTCAAACTTGATTAAATGGACTTGCTGTTGTAACACTTTGCTTAGTCACCCATTGACTGGTTACTATCAATGACAGATTACGATGTATATTAGGAATTATATAGCTATATAGCAATCCGCGTTGTTATGCTACCAATAACATTATACAAAGTTACAATAAGAAGTATATAGTAGCAAAATCATACAACGCATGCAAATGATCACATATACTAATGGCTTGGTCCCCCCCGGAAACCCGGTACATAGTTGCAGTCTTTCCCACACCATGTATGAGTCTCCCTGACTCGGTCTACCTGTCAACGTGTGCAGGGAAGGAGGCGGTTCCACCTGTCATATCGTGCATAAGGACAGGGCAATTTGTGTCCTTGGTGGGTACGGCTGCATATGTACACTTGCGTCCAAATTTCACACATATAAATGTTGAGCTCGATTTGAGTAGCTCTACAGAACAATGAACGGGGCTCACTCACTTCGTTCAAATTCAATCATATTTTTGCAAGTGCTGCGAGGTAACAGGAGTGTGTTTTGAAAGTCTGTACAAGTTTGTTTTAGTTCTGTGTAATCAATTTGAACGATTGTGGATACTTACTTGCTTGCTTGTGTTCAATCAAGATTGTCTGTGAGTTGTTGCGACCACAGGAAGTTCCTGAGTAGACTACTTTACTGTGAAAACACAGAAATAAAATTTGACTGTAATAGATCATTTCCCCTGTTGGTAGTGCCGGCGGCATATATTCTTGGCGATGCAGCACATGCCACACTACTAGCTCGATGGGCCCGGTGGCTACAGCCCCTTTGACTTACCCAGGACAGTGGGGATGCCATTTATACAACATTTCGAGTCAGATTGAATGCCATTCTGCCATGTCATATCATTTGATTGGTAGATGGGGCAGCCCTTCCAGTGACTTAGTCCATCTAAGATGGGGGAGCGGATGGTGACAATATCACGTTAGAGATGGGACAGCAGACGACAGCTGACATTAGTATTGTAGTCATTAAAGATGAATTGGCCAACATGATTATTGTAGTCGTAAATGATGGACCAGCCGACAATAGTATTGTCGTCATGAAAGATGGGTCGGCCGAGGAAAGTATTGTAGTTGTAAATGATGAGTCGGCCGATGAGGACAATGAGAGGTTCTAATGGAAAATGGATTGGCCAATATTGCATTTTCTCATTGAAGATGGGTCGGCCAATATTGAGGTGCTTCATTAGAGATGGGTTGGCTGACATTGAGTTTTCTTATTGGAGATGGATTGGCCGATATGCTACTTTCTCATTAGAGATGGGTCAGCCAACATTGAGTTTTCTCATTGGAGATGGATCGGCCAATATGTCACTTTCTTGTTAGAGATGAGTCAGCCGATATTGAGTTTTTTCATGGAGAGGGATTGGCTGATATTTCAGTTTCCTGTTAATGATGGGTGGGCCGATATTGAATTATCTCATTAGAGATGCGTGGGCCAACATTGCATTATCCCATTGAAGATGGATCAGCCGATATGTGACTTTCTCATTAGAGATGGGTAGGCTGATATTGCATTATCCCATTGAAGATGGATCGGCCAATATTTCACTTTCTCATTAGAGATGCATGGGCTGACATTGCATTATCCCATTGAAGATGGATCAGCTGATATGTGACCTTCTCATTAGAGATGAGTGGGCTGACATTGCATTTTCCCATTGAAGATGGATCAGCTGATACCCCACTTCTTTGGTGGGAGATTGGCCTGGCAAATCTTTCATTTGCTAATAAAGTTGACCATGCCAATATTGCTCTGACCTTCACTTCTGGTTCTCATTCCCAGTTTGTTGACCACCAATTGGCCAACACCTCCATATCTGAAATTACTTAAGCAAAACCATGGATCCATCTCAAGTCCTCACATTCACAGACACGGTCTCACAATATCTGGTTGATCTATTCAAACACCAATTACAGCAGCACCGATCGGAAGCTATGGAGGGAACAGGGGACTCGATGCAGTCTATCTCCATCACACTGATCGTCCCACCTCTGTCCCTCTCTGTTGATCTAATGACCGACTGCAAACACATTTCTCGCTGTTTAGTAGAGGCATACCGAAATCCATGTGAATCCCTCTCAGTCACCAATCACCTTCATACATACTGATCTTCACATGATCTCAGCCATTGTACTGTGGGATACAGTTCGATATTGCAATCAACTATCGATCCATGAAAATGGCCGTAATGAGGATAAAGAGGCCACCATTTCAAAGGCATACCCCCCACCATCAGTCCAATCAGACAGGCTGATCGAGTCTCCCACTATGATTGTTGACATGCATGGAGTCATCCTAGCTTGGTACTTGCCGGATGTCCTTCCCTTGAGCAGACAATTAAGTAGGTATACCACTACTATGGTGCGGATAAGATTTACAATGACCATAGATGACGATGTGGAATGCCACACGACATCTGGGCCAGATGTTTGAGAAGTACCAGCTGAAGACCTTTTCAGTGTCTTGGAGGAAGTCGTCAGCTTTTTACAAACCAGCCAATGAGTGTGTGGCATGGCTGCCTGGATGTGTTGACATGTCGCCAGCCTGGTTCCAACAGGCTCATGAGGTATGCACTTCATCGTGCCAGTAAAAATGAACCCTCAGCACATCCTGGATTGGCCGTTGGAGATCTCAGCCAGTTTGAAGCCCAGGAATCCCGACCAAGGGGCAACAAAATGGTTGCAAGTGATGTTTGAGACGTAGTGTATAGCGCGGGTTTACCGCAGGTTTTTTTTTGGCTAACCGTACCCGTACCTGTCAAAACCCATACCCATACCTGTCAAAACCCATACCCATACCTGTCAAAACCCATACCTGTCAAAACCCGTACCCGCATGGCGGGTATGGGTATTATCTGGGTCCGGGTCTGGGTTTGGGCGGGTACTACTGTAGTACTACATGTACCTACCGCATGCCTGCGGCAGGTCTCTTATGATTGGTACATGTAATATAATATACATGATAATATAATATACGGAGCGGGTAAGCGCGGCCTGCTCACCCACTCTACTTGTATAAACTTATGTAGGGCTAGTTAAAGCCCTAGTACAAGTGGGAATGAGATAGTTAAAGACTTTGTACTCACTGTGCACTATTCACAGATCCAAATCAATGTATTTGGGTAATGAATGTATGTGCTGTTTATGAGGGTTGTAGTAGTTAAGTATATGGTTCTCGTGCGACACAGACAGCGTACTATACAGTTGTTTGTATGTGTATATATTGTGGCACATGTGTCCGCGGTAAATAATGATAATAAGATAATAAAATAATGAAATAATA
Source organism: Hygrophorus pudorinus (assembly GCA_003314045.1). Lineage (NCBI taxonomy): Eukaryota > Fungi > Basidiomycota > Agaricomycetes > Agaricales > Hygrophoraceae > Hygrophorus > Hygrophorus pudorinus. Next base: position 5,245 of record QLPF01005168.1, on the reverse strand, counting down.
AGAGGATAAGGAGATTAATGAAAGTAACAAGGAATTATAAATTCCTTACACTCTTCCCCCCTTCAAGAGGAAGTAATATGCTAAATTAGCATGGGCCCATGAGGGTGTTGGGATTGACGATGTGTTCCGGAGGCTCGGGTGTAGGCTCGATGCGCCTGTTACAAGGCTCTGGTAGAAGCTCGTCTGCTGAGTCTTGGTCGCCTTCTTCGGCGTATATCGCATATGTGTTGTCGAGGATCTCCTCCATGGGTTTGTTGTCCTGGAAGACAGAGAAGGCATTAAGCTCCTCGATAGATGCAACGGCGCAAATATATTTTGCCGTTATAGGCTTGACACCGTGTTTAGACCGTTTGCCATATTTTTTAATTGGCTCAGCGCACTGTTTCTCGACGCGAGCCGGGGGTGGTGCTAACATGGAGGCTAGCGATGCTGTAGGGCCAGTAGCAGATGTCGATGAGGCAGGGATGGCAGTGGTAGAATCCACAGGTGATGTGGGTCTGCCAGTTTCGGCATGTGCAAGGATGGCGCGTCCTGCGTAGCCATGGAACATGGCCTCATAGACAGCAGTGTCTAACCCGTATTGGTAATAGTGGGTGGCGATGACGGCTTCGTCGAAAGGCTTATTGTCGGGGAAGTGACGAGCTTCCCAGAATCGGGGAACAGTGTTTGGGGCAACCAAGCCCAAATATTGGCCGTTGCCGGGTATTTCAAGAGCTTTAAGCTTGAATGCTCTGCGAGCAGCTCCAGCGGGTGCACCATCCTGAAGGAATTGCCACACCGCTAGGTCATCTGATTGATATCGGTTTTTGTCATCACAACGAATTGCCTTAGGTACGTTGTTACAGTTGATGACCAGCTTATCGACTGGATATTGGGTTTGTTGGCCCGCAGGTGGTAGCACCTTGGCTTGCAATGCCAGGGTTATTATTGCTCGTTGAGTGAGCGACCATTGGTCCAACAGAATTTTATATGCCTCTTCGGCGAGTACCCTGAAAGAGGGGTGAGCAGGGCCGATGGCCGGAGGTTGGGCTGAAGAGCCTTTCTTTGTGGGAAAGAACTCTGGGCCTTTAATGTTTCTCCACAAGGAGTCGGGGTATAATGACGGGTGACCACTGGCTCCTAAGGCTACAGGTAGGCCATTTTGGAATAGCCTCATAGGCATGGGTGGTCCAATGACCGATGATGGCTTTACCTTCACTTTGAAGGAGCTGATTTTGCTGCTAGGCAAGGGTTTCGTTTCCCTAACAGGGACGGCCGGCTTAGGAGGGACTACAAATTGAGAAAGATTCACAGTCTGAGCGTAGGATGGCCCATCCATAGGCTGCATGACAACCGGTGGTGGTCCGGGTTGGGATTGCTCCATAGAGCGGGTAATGGCTGCATCGTACTCTAAAGAGTACAGTTGGTTGATGGTCATACCCTCGTAGGGTTCATCATCGATGCGAGGATAAGTCGCAGGTGGTACAGGCACAGTAGGGCTGGACTGGGTGTAGTCCCTTGATTTACCCTTGGTTGGGGTAGGAGGTTGGACCTCGATGCGAGCTTGCAACGAGGGCCGAGTTTCACTTTGAGCCTGTGAGGGCACGGTGTTGGCCTGAGCCGATAGCTGTTTTTCCAAACTGGCTATTTTGTCTTTGAGCCTTTGCTCTTCATCGTAAAAGTCATCGATTTGGTTGCACAATTGCACATTATCTTTGTGCGCGTCGGCGCGGCCACAATCGTAGCCTTGTTCCCACACCGATTGGTGAAGTTGTTTGTGCCAATAGGCACGTTGCTTTTCATACAGGGCTTCAGTAGCCCCATTATCGTGTTGTGCCACCAGGTGGGCGACATGATCAATGTATGGATTGCATCATAGGGTCCATCTGCATTGGAGGTAGGACACGAGTGGTTAAGCTCACAATCGTGGGGGTTTCCTCACGTCTATGATGTGAAGAGCGTGAATGATGTCCCAAGGGACCAGAGACTTTGGCTGTTAAGCCTTTTTCTTTACCGCGTGAGCAGGATCGGGACTGTGAACTCAACCCACAACTGGGCGATCGGTGGGGGCTTCAGTAGGACATGTGGATACTAGGTGAGGAAGATTACAGCGGAGCTATAATCGACCTTTTATACCCGTAGGCATCGGAGTTTGAATGCCACACTATGGTGTTTGGTGGGTATTTGCCACACTGCTGTATTTGGTATTTGCTCAGTTGCGACTTGTCATGCTTTCAGTGTGTTTCTTCCGGGATAACTCCTGTGGTGTATATACTCCGTGGAGTTCAATATAGCGGTCAAGAGCCGATAGCTCAGCCACTGCGGCTAAGGGTTCCCAGGTGTAATCACCGTAGGCCCATTTGATCTTAAATAATAATTTGGGGGACCATTTATGGCCAATTATCTCGTCTACAACCCATTCGTGGTCCGGGTCTGCACCAAAGTTGTAAAACGTGTTGGCCTCCCTCTTAGGGAATAAGTCATCATGATTAGGTTGATGGGGCCTTAACAGGCTCACATGGAACATTGGGTGAATGTGTCGTATATGGAGCTCTTCCGGTAATTCTATCGTATATGTAGATTTTGTAGGGTTGCTGTTAAGCACCTTATATGGCCCGATGAATTTGGGCAATAACTTTCTGACTCTGCCTTTCGGCAAGTTTAAGTTCTTAGTTGAAAGGTAGGCTTTACCGCCTATAGGGATGATAGGATCATCTTTCCTATATGCGTTAGCATGATATGTTTGAGTTATGCAGCTAGCTATTATAGCATCGTGAGCCGCCTCAAGGTTTTGTATTGCTTGTTTAGCGAATTGCTTAACGCCTTTGTAGGGCATATCCAGTATAGGATTATTTAACATAGTTGGCATCCAGCCGCTATTCAACTCGAAAGGCGCAAAGCTCGATGAGCTATTTACTGTAGAGTTAAACGCAAACTCTATGGATGGCAACTTGTCACTCCAATCGGTTTGATTATCGTTTACAAAGGCGTGGAGTGCCTGATTAATTGAACATATTGAATGTTCCATAGCACCATCCATTTGAGGATGGAATGCAGTTGACATTAATAGTTTTCCACTGGTAATATGGTGTAATTCTTTCCAAAATTTGGAAGTAAACTTAGAGTCCCTGTCGGAGACTATCGATTCCGGTAATTCGTGTAAACAGACTATTTCTCTATAGTAGAGCTCAGCTACTTCTGTAGCTTTTACCGTGATAATGGTAGCTATTAAATGTAGCATGGAAGTTAATCGGCATATGATGACCATTATGTAGTCGTATCCGTTACTTTCGGGGAGCGGTCCCATAAAGTCAATGCCTACTGAGGCCCATGGCCAATTAGGAATCGGTAGACTATGTAACAGTCCCGCTGGGCGCTGATTACTTGTCTTTATTATTTGGCATTTGCCGCATGATTCACAGAACACGATCGTATTGTGCATAATTTTGGGCCACCAGTACCAATTTCTAAGGTACTTTAGGGTCTTATCGTGGCCAATGTGGCCTAATATGCTGTGAGCGTTATCAATTATTATTTTGGGGATCCTCCTCTCTTTCCATAATGCGTCTGGGACGCACAGTACCGGTTTATTTTCACGACTTGTCATGTATAATTTTTGTCCGTCAAGCCAATAGCTTGCATATTGTGTGGGAGCCACTATTATTTTGTTGAGGAGGCCATCCTCTTTGTAATATTGGCCTAATTGAGCCATTAAATCGCTTGATGATTCCAAGTGAATTGGCACTGTTTCAACGGGTTGAATAAGGAGCTTAGCTATCACCTTTCCTTGTGCTGCCACGATTATTGGCTCAGGGAAACCTGATTTTAGTTCATTCTTACGGGTTTCCGTCATGAAGTCCCTGCTAGTGTCTATTCCTGCGTCTACATTGATGTAATCACTCAGTGAGTGTAATTCTGACGATTTGTCGGTGATATAATACCGGGATAAGGAGTCCACTACCTTATTCAGGGTTCCTTTGGTGTAAACCAAATCGTATTCGAAGCGGGATAAAAATTCCCACCACCGTGTCTGTCTATCAGACATGTGTATCTTCAATTTGAAAAAGGTCAATGCCTTATGGTCGGTTACCACGATAAATCATTGGCCAATGAGCTTATCTTCCCATTTGACTAAAGCCTCTAATATGGCTATTAATTTGTGTTCCCACGTATGATAATTGCACTAAGCTGGCGTGAATTTCTTGGATAGGAATCCAGCTGGACATGCTTTGCACCACTCCAGTCCTTGACTGTAAAGTGCTCCAATGCCCCTTGCGGAGGCATCACATACGACCCAGATAGGGTCAGGTTTTTGTGTATCCACCGGTTTTAATATTGGTGTATTGCAAGTAATGATTTTTATCATTTCAAAACACTTTTTGTGTAGTGGAGCCGATACAAAGGGTCGATGATTATGGGCCATACCCGATAAAGGGCTAGTATATGCAGATATATCTGGCATAAACTGGGCTAGATATTGTACTAGTCCTAGAAAACGCTGTACGTCATTATAGTCTCTAGGTCTTCGCCATTTGCGAATGCGCTTGAGCTTGTCCTCATCAGGTAGTATACCATCATCGGTGATTATGGGACCTAAACAGTCCATTTGCATGGAATATAAGTCCACTTTTTTAGCACTTAGAAATAAGTGACTTTCGCGCAGCTTGTCAAATACGAGCTGCAGATGTCGTTCATGATTCTCTAGACCATCAGAGAATATGAATATATCATCCAGATATACATGGACAAATCGTCCTATATATTCTCGGAATATAAATGTCATTAAATGTTGAAATGTAGAAGGTGCGTTACAATCGCCTTGTTGAACCACATAGCTCACAAATGTACCAAATACGGTAGCGAATGCTGTTTTGGGTACATCTGATTCTCTGATGCGTACTTGCTCATATGCATCGGACATGTCCAATTTAGTACGGTACATACCGCGAGCCACGTCATGACAGATACCGTCTTGATCTGGGAAAGGAGTGATGTCCTTTATGGTATTTTCATTGCGCTTGCGCGCATCTACCACGGTTCTTAACCATCCGTCTTTCTTGTAGACGCATAATAGTGGAGCTGCACTATCTGTCGTGGTTCGCTTCCACCATCCAGCTTTCTCATATCAGGCTACCTTTTCCACTAGCTCGGGGCGGAGTGCATCCGGACATCTCGGCATGTGATATAAAGGCTTATAGCTTTTGTCGATGAAATTTATTTCATGCAAAATTTCCCGTATGGGAGGCATCTCCAAAGGCACTGGGAC
>QLPF01005158.1:0-40314 GCA_003314045.1 Hygrophorus pudorinus | reverse complement strand
CCCCTCTAGCGAGGTTCCGCTTATAAAGCCTCACAAGTTATGGAACAAACCGCACTAACAGACCCCGTAACAGGGTACTGCCAGACAACTATAATGCAGAGTTTCCACGAAGTCAAGGACCTTGTAAATTGATGGTTGCATTCGATACCAATCGATTAGATACCATAGCTGGTATAAGCACTCATGGACTCAACTGCGGTGCAAAACCAATCACGTCTGTCTTTAACGCGACATCAGAGCGAGTAATCACGACGATACATGCAGCATATGATGCTGTGTATAACGAACCCCCTTGCAGGGTACAAGTGAGCAAGATAGGTTTAAAGCTATCGTTACCCTCATACAAGGGTGAAACAACTCAAGCAGAGTTTGAAAAATATCTAGTGGCCCTGTTAAGGCACTTTAAGATATATCAACTGCTAACAGAGAAAACCGATCAACTAAGAGTAAACCTCTTAGGTACCACCTTAACCGGTGCAGCTATAGAATGGTTTGAACAAACCATTGATACGAATGATGTTGATACCAACATATGGACATTTGATAACGTAGTACGAGTGTTAAAAGAACGTTTTGTTCATCAATCCTCTAGCCAGGATGCAGCAGACAAGTTCAATGCATTGATGCAGAACAAGTCTACTGTAATAGAATTCTACAATTCTTTACAGGCGTTTGCCCAACAAATGGTAGAATTACCAGACAAATATCGCATCAGAAGGGGATTCTTAGTTGGTCTCAATGACCATATATCCAATCGGATATTAGAGAATGGCTATACGGCCAAACAATCTACTATAAAAGACCTGTTAAGGGTCGTGCAACAAGTAGAAGAGGCTCAGTCTTATGCAAGCCGAGGAAAATCAAGTGCAAACACAGCTAATGTGAGTAAACCCTTGATGAATAACAGTAGCCTCACAGCTACTGTAAATAAACATCAGCCCCAAAAGCTGTTTTGCAAGTCCAATGGATTTACAAAGAAGCCAAATAATTGGCCCTTCGTTAACAAAACAAATAATGGCTCAGCACCATTTAATAAAGGACCTAATCAGTCTAGTCAACAGCATACAGCTGCATCTGGAAACACCCTGGCTCCGCCCGCGAAGCCTAAGTTGACTGACAAGTCAAACTTAAGGTGTTACCATTGTAACGGTCTTGGACACATAGTCCCTAACTGTTCTTACCTGGCACAACCTAGAGCAGCAGTAGCTCAGCTTATTGAGCACAATGACGAAGAAGACCCAACTTTGGGTAATTCACTTGAAGGCGAACACTACGATCCTGAGTCATACTTGGAAGAGGACATTGAAGTCCACGAGATTGACCCAGACCAGTTAACTGGTCAAGAACATGTCGAAGACATGAATGAATACACGGAAGATAACTATGATGAAATTAACATAAGCTATCAACCTGATGAGGGACATCATGTATCCTCATATGCATCAGTGGTAATACCACTTGAACCTCAATATGAGGCATATGCACGTGCAGCAACTACACTGTCTGATGCACCTCTTACGGTGTATAGAATGCGAGCATCACATAAATCGTTCCCTGGTGAACAGCCAGAATGAAACTTTGAAAAGCTGCTCTCACTCAGCAGATATATTTATATCAATGGATATAAAGCACACGTCTTGATAGACACCGGTTGTACCACAGATATGGTATCCCTGGACTATCTAGCCGCAATGGGTGAAATACCCTTCGAACTGAAAAGCCCAGTAGGGCTACAGATGGCAACCCGAGGCAGCCGCTCTCGAATTAACTACGGCTATAGAGCCAAGTTAGAACTATGCAAGTTCAATGCCAAACACTATGTAGACGTAGCATGTCATGATGTGACTTTTACCCCTATCTAATTTCCTTTCTCGAACATTCTTTCGTCCTATTTCGGACATTTACAAAACCTTTAAACAATTGCCACATGGACATTCCCACCATTTCTTTTATTATATCTTCTTTGATCACAAGGCACAACAACTGCATCCCGCTCCGGACTCGGCCTGCCACATGGGAACTCCACTGATCTATTTCCATCCACAACCGATCGGACTTCGTTCTAATCCCCATTTGGACTAATGATGACAAGGCACACCATTCCCAACTCGCTTCCGGATTCTGGACCCACAAACGATCGATCAGACTTCTATCAATCGATTACCAGATATACCTGACAGCCGCCAATCATTATTTCGGTCCATAGCCTTGCCCATAGCCTTGCCCATAGCCTTTCAATTGTAAGGCTATCCCGCTATCCCGGTTCACAAACATGCACCGACCTCATGCCCGATGATTACCTTTATTTAGTATATCTCTTTCTTCATATATCCTTTCCTTCTCGTGCTGTGCATATTATCACCTGACGATTGCCTGCAAGCCTAGCGCGTCCGATTTACGTCCCAATGTAGTAGTACACAGCCACTGTACCATTTAGTATATATATTGCAATAAACGAGTAACAGACTCTCTAGTCTGTTATCTCAGGATTACCACCATGTCTATGGGGCTTCCTTCTTAGATGGCTTTCTGGCAACCTCTCCCTTCTCTATTACCCCTCCTCCCTCTCCTCTAATCCTTCGCTCCATTTTCTAGTCTTGTATCTTTAAGGGAATGCCAGTACTTAGTTGTATTTGGTGTCGCCCTGACATAGCAAACCTAGACCAGTATGATATCATACTGGGATCTGGTTTTATGTGCAAGCATAAAGTTGTAATCGACTTCAGTGAAGAAAAATGTGCTGCATTTATAATAAATGGCGAACACCATATTGAGCACACAGGCGACTTTGGTTCCCCAAAATGGGGGAAGAAGCTAATACAGCCTTATAAACCGCCAACGGTTGACAAGAAAGTAGAAGCTAATACAGCTTCTACAGTAAAAAGGACCGTTAACATGGCCGTAACCCAAAAGGCTATAAAAAATAGTGCCGGCAAAGGCAAAGCAAAAGAGACGGTCATAGACAAACAGCAGGCTATATCAAAGATGCCAATAGATAAGGCTAAACCGCCTACAACTATGCTGGCAAAGCATCACTGCAATGCAGTAGCAGGACCCAGTAAGGATCCAAGACCAAAGTGACTTGAAGGTCACGAATATCCTGAGATAAGACCATCCATGATTGATGGTAAGTCTACCGGCAGACAGCCATTAATAGACACGAAATCTTGTGTAGAACTGATCCAGAAATGGACAGAAAACATAAAGGACCTAACGGTCCCAGTTCTGCTGGAAATGCCTCCCATATGGGAAATGTTGCATGAAATAAATTTCATCAACGAAAGCTATAAGCCTTCATACCACATGCCCAGGTGTCCGGACATACTCTGCCCTGAGCTAGTAGAAAAGGTAGCTCGGTATGAGAAAGCGGGATGGTGGAAGCAAACCACTACATATAGTGCCGCACCACTATTGTGTGTCTAGAAGAAATACGGACAGTTAAGAACTGTAGTAGATGCACGCAAGTGCAATGAAAGGACATTATGCCTTTCCCAGATCAAGACAGTATCTGTCATGATGTGGCTCACAGTATGTACCATACTAAATTGGACATGTCTGACGCATACAAATAAGTACGCATCAGAGAGTCTGATGTGCCCAAAACAGCATTTGCTACCGTATTCGGTACCTTTGTGAGCTATGTAGTTCAACAAGGCGATTGTAACATGCTTTCTACATTTCAACTTTTAATGATGTATATATTCTGAGAATATATAGGACGATTTGTCCATGTACATCTAGATGACATATTCATATTCTCTAATAGTCTAGAGAATCACGAACATCATCTACAGCTCGTCTTCGACAAGCTGCACGAAAGTCACCTATTTCTAAGTGCTAAAAAGGTGGACTTGTACTCCACCCGAATGGACTGTTTAGGTCACATAATTACCGACAATGGTATATTGCCTGATGAAGACAAACTCAATTGCATTTGCAAATGGCGAAGGCCAAGAGATTATAACGATGTACAGTGTTTTCTAGGCTTAGTGCAATACCTAGCCCAATTTATGCCCGATATATCGGCATATACTAGCCCGTTATCGGGTATGATGCATAATCATCAGCCCTTTGTATGGGCACCACTACACGAAAAGTGTTTTGAAATGATAAAAATCATTACATGCAATACACTGATACTGAAACTGGTAGATACATAAATACCTGACCCTATTTGGGTCGTATGCGATGCCTCCACAAGGGGCATTGGAGCATTCTACGGTCAAGGGCCGGAATGGCGCAAAGTGCATCCAGCTGGATTTCTATCCAAGAAATTTACACCAGCGCAGTGTAATTATCATACATGGGAACATGAATTGATAGCCATATTAGAGGCTTTAGTCAAATGGGAAGACAAGCTCATTGGCTGACAATTTATCGTGGTGACAGACCACAAGGCGTTAACCTTCTTCAAATTGAAGATCCACATGTCTGACAGACAGACACGGTGGTGGGAATTCCTATCCCGCTTCGAATATGACTTGGTTTACACCAAGGGAACCTTAAATAAGGCAGTGGACTCATTGTCCCGGTACTATATCACCGATGAATCATCAGAATTATACGCATTGAGCAAATATGTCAACATAGATGCTCAGATAGACCCTAGCGGGGACTTTACAATGGAAAACTGTAAGAAAGAGTTGTCAACAGGTTTCCCCAAGCCTACCATCATAGCAGCACAAGGAAAACTAACAGCAAAATATGCTATACAGCTGACTGATTTGGTAACAACTCACCTGGAGCAATCCAGCGATCTAATGGCTCAATTAGGCCAATATTACAAAGAGGATAATCTCCTCAATAAAATAATAGCAGCTCCCGCACAATACGCAAGCTATTGGCTTGACAGCCAAAAATTGTACACAACTAGTCGTGAAAATAAAACAGTACCGTGGTCCCAGACGCATTATGGAAGGGGAGGAGAATCCCCAAGATCATAATTGACAATGTGCATAGCGTGTTAGGCCATATAGGCCACGATAAGACACTAAGATACCTTAGAAATTGGTTCTGGTGGCCCAAAATTATGCATGATACGATCGCGTTTTGTGAATCATGTGGCAAATGCCAAATGATAAAGACAAGTAATCAGCACCCAGCAGGGCTGTTACATAGTCTGCTGATACCTAATTGGCCATGGGCCTCTGTAGGCATCAATTTTATGGGACCACTCCCTGAAAGCAATGGATACCACTACATAATGGTAGTCATATGCTGGCTGACTTCCATGCTGCATTTAATTGCTACTGTAATCACGGTAAAAGCTATGGAAGTAGCTGAACTCTACTATAGAGAAATTGTCTGATTGCACGGGTTACTGGAATCGATAGTCTCTGATAGAGACTCTAAATTTACTTCCAAGTTTTGGAAAGAACTACATCGCATTACCGGTGGAAAACTGTTAATGTCTACAGCATTTCATCCTCAAATGGATGGTGCTACGGAACATTCAATACGTTCAGTTAATCAGGCACTCCATGCCTTCATAAATGATAATCAAACTGATTGGAATGACAAATTGCCATCCATAGAGTTTGCGTTCAACTCTACAGTAAATAGCTCATCAAGCTTCACACCTTTCGAGTTGAATGGCGGCTGGATGCTGACTATGATTAATAATCCTATCTTGGATAAGCCCTACAAAGGCGTTAAGCAATTCACTGAACAAGCGGTACAAAACCTCGAGTTGGCTCATGATGCTATAATAGCTAGTCGTATAACTCAGACTTATCATGCTAACACACATAGAAGGGACAATCCTATCATCCCTATAGGCAGCAAAGCCTACCTTTCTACAAAGAACTTAAACTTGCCGAAAGGCAGGGTATGAAAGTTATTGCCCATGTTCATCGGGCCATATACAGTGCTTAGTAGCAACCCTACAAAATCTATCTATATGATAGAATTACTGGATGAACTCCATATATGACATGTCCATCTGACATTCCATATAAGCCTGTTAAGGCCCCATCAACCGAATCATGATGACTTGTTCCCTAACAGGGAAGCCAATGCGTTTTACAACTTTGATGCAGACCCGGAACACGAATGGGTCATAGATGAAATGGTTGGCCACCAATGGTCTCCTAAATGATCATTTAAGATAAAATGGGCTCATGGTGATTACACCTGGGAACCCTTAACCACAATAGCGGAATTGGCAGCTCTTGACTGATATCTCGAGTAGTTACACCACAGGAGTTACCCCAGAACAAGCACACTGAGAGTGTGACAAGTCGCGACTGAGCGAATACCAAATGCGGCAGTGTGGCAAATACCCACCAAACACAGTGATGTGGCATTCAGGCTCCAATGCCCACAGGTATAAAAAGTCAATTACAGCTCCGCTGTAATCCTCTTAACTTACCATCCACATGTCTTACCAAAGCCCTCGCTGATTGCCCAGCAGTGGGTCGAGCTCCCACTCCCATTCCCGCTCATGTGGTAAAGAAAAAGGCCTCACGGCCAGAATATCAAGTCCTTTGGGACACCATCACCACTCTTCACATCGTAGACGCAAAGAAACTCCTACCATCACGAGCTTAACAGCTCATGTACTACCTCCTATGGAGGTGGACCCTACGCTGCATGCCTTAGTGCACCCAAAAGGATCCCATGCATGCATTGAATACATCACCCACCTGGTGGCACAACACAATAACAGGGCCACCGAAGCCCTTTACAAAAAGCAATGTGCCTATTGGCACCAGTGGCTCCACCAAGCTGTTTGGGAACAAGGCTATGATTGCAGCCGCGCACTATAAACTTGGGTAGGGCTAATTAAAGCCCTATGCCAAGCTGAGTATGATATGTTAATGACAGTAACTCACTGTGCACGAGAGCACAGGTCCAAATAAAATCTATTTGGGGTAATGAAAGAGTGTTGTAGTGGTTGTATATATCATTTATGTGCGATGTGGACGGTGTACTGTACAGTTGTTTGTACTTGTGTACATGTGGCACGAGTCCGCTGGGTCGGTCTGACGGTCCATGCAAAGGGCTTGAAGAAGTGCGATAAAATTCCCGAGGTACCTCCGCCTGGGTCGAGACTCTATGCAATTCCTTACAACAAAGGAGGTTGAGTTCTAAATCCTTGAAACAACCAAATGGGAGCGTCTGAGATGGGGAAGGTGAGGGGGGTGGAATTCATGAGGGGGGGGAAACATCGCAGGAGCACCAAGCGAGTCGGTGTCAGTCAGATGGTTAATAGAGCGGGCGCACGCATTTGTAGACCGGATATCACACGGACGGCCGGTCGTGGCAGAACGGGATGTAGCATGGGAAAGGGTGATGATAGAAGGGGTGCCAATGGATGATATATGGGATCCGCTACACGGGTACAGGGAGGGGAGTGCGCGGCTGGAGTCGGAGCTGAATGATGCGTACCCAGATTTGGTCAACAGAGTGAAGACAACGCAGGTTATGACTGATGAGTTGGAGCTGTGGGAGGAATGGAGGTGGAATAGGAAGGACAAGAAGGATAGACAGGCCGGGAAGGACATACCAAACCGCAAGGAGAAGTTGGTGGTTGTGATGGTGACGGGAGAGGGTGTCAGACAAGTGTTAGATGGGGAGCATGTTGTATACTTGTGGGGGCGACGGTGCAAGATAAGAGGTGGTAGATGCGCCTGGGGTTGACTTCATCGTTTGTTCTTTTATTCTGGGTCTTGGGGGTTCTCGTTCAGAGCACTGCTCTGCAGTTGGGCAGAAAGGATTCTAGATATGATTTATGCGACAGTACATGTGTAGCACACCCTACCATATGGCAATGCCATAACAGGGTTAAAACGGGGAAAAAAAAAAAAAAAAAGGACACCTACAAAAAAATTCTTGTGAGTGCTCTCCTTGATCAAAAGGCAAGTGGACTTAAGTACAGTCATAATAGCGAACCGTTCGTGACCTCTGCCATGAAGGCTGTATTGACTTTGACATCCCATATAGCAATCAGTCAATGATACGTCTGGGCAAGTTGTTCTCTGCTGTAAGTGTACTACTAGTTATGAGACTCCATGACTCATGTGCCATTTAGGCTGCACAACATGAACCTTATCTGAAACGCTTCCAAAACGACTGGGCTACCAGTGAGATTGTGCAGCAATTTATCAACGGCCGACAGAAATATGAAGCCCGAAAGACGAGAAAGGCTGAGGGAAACAGAAATGAGGATGAACAAGGCCACACTCCTATGTCTAGATCTGAGTCTGAATCTGACTAGTACTGCACCATTTCCACCGGACGTTCAGTCGTGTGTCACAAATGGTTTTGAACTTTCAAGGTGTTTTGCCACGGACAACAGGCCATTGTGAACGGGGAATCTTGCTATTTCGGGATATTTTCTGTCCGGAAGTTCCCATATATGCACATGTCACGTCAAAATTTCGGCCCGTGAAGTACGACAAGTATTTAATATAAATATGTCACAGTACAGTACACACAGATATCTAGGATGGCACATATATGACATTTGAAGTTATCTAAGGGCAGCAATCTACATCACAAGCAACCATTCTCTGAGAGAACACAGTGTTAACAGATGTCACAAGGTGAAAATCTAATCGGCTTACCAGCAACTAGGCCAATACAAAATGTAAAGCGGCAGAAGGTGCATGCCAGTCAGGGTCATCGATGTGAGCAACGCAGGGTTGACTATCGAACCACATGACATCACGAGAAGCAGCATCTATCTTCCTTCGAGTCTTCAAAATATGCATTTTCGAAAGTTGGGTCGCAAGTAAAAGCTGCTGATACTTGTGTTCAGCGATTTCAAGTTTGCCACAGAGAATCTTGATGCTCTCATTTGCTTAGGCCGCTGCAACCTTCATTGAAATCGCAGGCTCTACAGATTCAGGGAAATGAAGACCCTTCCCACATTTAATTATCAGCTAACTTCACGGAAAATGTGAAGAAAACCACGTTACATTCAGCATGTAATTGACCTGTGCAAACTGTTCATGACGGGGGAATCTACTCCGAACTGAATGCTGGTACTCTGGAGATGGACAAGTGGCAGATGTGGATGTAGAGGTTTCTGCAGGTGGTGTATAAACAGGTACAGGATCTGCCACTGGAGGGGTGACAGGTACAGAGTCCGCGGTATGGGGGGGAGAACAAGCAGGTTGTAGAACGTCGGCCATTATACACAGTAACTGCAAAATAGTAAATAAATAAGTACAGAGGAGTATGGATGAAGTACTACTCCCCACTTGTTGAGAACTCAATTTGTTATTGTTTGAATCTTTGTTTGCACTGATGTTTATTTGCACCGATCACATAAAACTGCCATATAAAGAATAGACATAATTTTCACCAGAACGACAGACAAATGTCGGTGGGACACAACTATTGTGGTCGGCAATCGACAGCCAACGCCGGACAACCTACACCAACAACCGGTTTACTAAACCCACCCCACAGTCCTTACCATCCAAACCATGTCCCCATTAGTTCCGACCGGGACGGACACACCTGCCAAAGGTGGCCAAGCCAGGCATCTGTGTGATGTATCACCCCCATCATTATATTCGACCAACACTCCCGTCAGTGCGAATGCTATCCTGATTGGGAGGGACACGCCTGCCAAAGGTGCACAAACCAGGCAAATCACATTTATAGATGTATCACCCCATCTTCATTACCGATCGGCGCATATCCCCATCAGTGCCAACATCGGGAGGGATGTGCCTGCCAAAGGTGGACAAACCAGGCCACTCTCATTTATAGATGTATCGCCCCACCTTGGTCGTTACCGATCAACCCATATCCCCGTCAGCGCTACTGGCACCCTGATCGGAACAGACATACCTGTCCTAGACAAGCAAACCCTCCGGTCACGCAAACCACCGCATACCCACCCAACCAATACTCCCGTCACAGGTAATGGCGCCCTGGCCGCTAAGGATGCGCCTGCCCTAGACGAACAAAGTATCCACCCATGCGAAGCACACCAAAACCGCCACGCAACCGATGCTCCTGTCAGTGGCAAGGGCGCTTTGAGCGCTAGAGACATGAGTGCGGGAGGTGCACAGACCAAGTGCCGCTTATCATGGACGTTTCGCGCCAACCGACCAACACCTCCCAGCTTCCCCACTACTCATTGCACCCCGTGAGCAAAGTCGCCGTCAAATACACTGACAGTGATGAGGAGTATGAGAAATTGATGAGAGAGTGGTGGACAGATGAGGTATTGGAACAGGAGGATTGACATCAAGCGCAGTTTTGGTATGTTACCTCGTCAAGACAACGGTATATAAACGATCAATAATCTCGTCTAAACAGACGGCTCTTCTTCAGGGTATATGTCAATGGCTTTGAACTTGTCACGATCATGTGGAATGTCCAACTGGTCATTTTATTAGTAGCCCTCCCCAACTGAAGTCCCGCAAATTGAGTCAAGGTTTCGACACTTGTCTTGTTTGTGAGATAATGATTTGGTAGGGGGATCTATGTAGATTGCAATGGAGTTCTCTGGTGTTAAAAAGAACATGCAAAAAGCAAATGGAGCAACCATACCTGGCATAGTGAGTGAGCTACAACACCCAAATCCAACTGAGACACACCACGGGTCCACATGCAATCAGCTGGGGGATCGTATGCTCAATGAGGATGGCTTTGCACTAGAGAAGACAAGCAAGTACTTACAAGCAACAGCAACACGCCAAGCTTTGAAGTAATCCAGGGCACGGTGCATTATGATGATGGCAAGCTGACAACTAAGCAGTGGGATACACATCGCAGACTGTAGTCTCGTCATGATAATAGTGAACCAGCATTAATATCACCTAGAGATATTGAGTAAAGCTGGTAGGCCTAGCGAGACATCGGCTTACGATTTGTTGAACTTGCATAAGATAAACTGAGTCTCATCTCGACGGATGGTAGAACCTCGTCTCACCAGATGGCAGAACCTCGTCTCGCCAGACAGTAGGACTTCATCTCACCAGAAGGTCTCTAGTCCAAGTCGTCCAAGAGGAAATGAACGCATTTGGAGCTGGACACAGTGCTTTCTGAGGACATTGTACATCAGCTGCACGAACCGGATGACTGGGAGACCAAATAACAGACTTACAGCCTGAGTATGATTGGTCGACTTGCATTGTGTTGAGGGCTTTGCTAGCGGTAACGGGCAATGACGACACGTAATAGATAAAATGTGGAAGCGGTCACGTGATTCGAAGTTGAATTTAATTTTTTTTCTCACGCCAGACGGTGGCTTATAACTAGCCAAGTTGAAGCCACTGGATAGCGGTGATAAGTCCAAAACAAACATAAATATTAAGATGCCTTGACTCCACTCTCTGTCTTTTGAAGACGAGCTGTCTTTTCAGACGAGGTTTTTGCCTGTCATTTGGACTTCAGTCATTATCACAACATTAGGTCAACTGTCATTCTTGACGAGGTTACTTCCTCCATCATTGTTACCGTCATACTTGGCGAGCTTTCTTCTGTTGTCTTTGTCACTCTTGTTCTTGACAAGGTTGTGTTTCACCGTTGGCTGGTTGGTCCTTATTGATCTCTTAATGATCTAGTATCGGTTCTCTTCGAAGGTGAGTTTCAGAATTTTTTGGATCCTTCATCGCTCTAATAAACCACTGTCTTTAGCAACCTGAAATCCGAATGGCAAGCTCAACCCAGGCTCAGAGTCAGATAGCATCCAACCTTGATGACCAATCAGAAGATGCTAGCGGAGAATATCATCCCGGCATAGCAACTCGACTGACTAATATCTCCAGTTTGCTCACACCTACTAATTGACACAAATCTGGTTCGTGCACTGCTGCAAGCCAAAAAGATAAAGCCCAGGAGGCAGATCCCAGGAGGGGTCGCTGTATGGTTAGCAACAAGGCTGACCCATTGTGTGCAGTCAAAGTTTGTCATATTGTCCCTCGGGCCACCAACAAGCAGACAGTGAGTTATTTTTTATCTGATTCATCACCAGCTGATTTTCCTGCCTTCAGATAACTTGTCTCGAATGGTCCTGGGAATTAGACTACTGGACTCTCAATGTGGATATGTCAAAGAATCTCTGTTTTTGTAAGCTTGCTGTTTATTTCATTACTATATCGTCTTGACATCAATATCTCACATAGTAATGAGTAACCTTCATAGAGCCTTTGATAGAAGCTGGTGGCTTTTGTTACCAGCTCTATAATAGGCCAGATATACAATATTGCGGGTCGTTCCGATAGCCCAGGCTTTTCAGCTGTGAGTAATGCCAAACATTAATTCTTACATTTTTTTGACAATTCATAGATATACAGCGAGGACATCTTGTTCAAATACAACTTTGTGGCCATGCCCACCATGAAAAATGTTGTCATTCACCACCGCATAACCGAAACGATACCCAAAATACAGTGACTCTTTTATGAGCATGGCTGAGCACATCAAACACTGCTATCTGTTTTGCACTCTGGGCCAATTGGAATCCCACATCCACCCCCATTTTGTCATCTTCAATACTAGACAGAAAATCGAACAAATGACGCAGGCTCACCCATCTCAGACGCTCCCATTTGGTTGTTTCAAGGATTTAGAACTCGACCTCCTTTGTTGTAAGGAATTGCATAGAGTCTGGACCCAGGCGGAGGTACCTCGGGAATTTTATCGCACTTCTTCAAGCCCTTTGCATGGACCGTCAGACCGACCCAGTGACGATGATCTCGCTTGTATCTTGCTTGACAAAGCAAACGGTGGTCCTCGCCCCCCAGCCAAGACGTAGTGCAAGGACAAGAACGAACACAAGGACGAACAACCATACAGGCCAAACACCTGATCTCAAGCAGGATGACCTCCTGAGCTGTAGCAGCATATCTACCAACCAGGTGGCCAAGGACGTGACACCTGCATTTTTACCTAACCTGCAGTTCCACAAGTGGAAAATTCGAGATTGGGCTGCACTTGGAGCTGCAGAGGTGGCAGTAGGTGGTTGGGAACGAGATGTATCCAATGATAAACAAATTGGTTCTTATGCCACTGTGGATGTGTCCTTCGAAATGCTGCTCACGATCTAGTTTATTTTGTTCCGCTTTTCGACATCGTCTATACGTCTAAGTTACTTATAACGGCCTGTTCTGGTCTCAATATGCAACGTCACATCATCAAATGCACATCAATATTCATTGATCATGTCACACTATTCCTCATGTCTCGCGAGCTGGAGATGGAGTCCACCTTCTATCAAAGACACGATATCCTGCTTCATCGCTTGTATCTCCTCCAGATTCCTCGTCGTGAGGCCCAGCATTTTTTCCTCGAACATGACATGCCCCCGCTGCTCCCCATCTCTAATCGTATTGTTGGAGGATGGCTTGTATTTCCTCCTCAGCCGTTTCACTGGCATTGCTGGTAGTTTGAGCAGTTTTGCCTCACGTGCATGTGAACTTGAAACTGCTGCAATATGGATCGATCATCTAAGTTTCAACTTCTCAAGTTAGGATCAAAATTGCCCCACCTTTTCACTTGGAGAGATGCTACTCTCGCTCTCGAAATGATCTACCGACGCTGTGCGCATGTGCAGCTTGGGGCTGAGGTCGTCAGCATGACCGTAGTACTCGACTCGGTCTGCTACCCAGTTGTCCTCTGACGCTGTGGTAGTAGGCAGAGCGTAATTTGCTCTGGTTCCGACTTGACTACCATCAAACGGTGAGGAAGCGATGGTGAATATTTTGCTTGATGACTGACTGAACATGATAGTAGTATGGAACTTCAAGCAATAATTTGAAGTTTATATAGGATGTCGGCTAAGTATGATCAAAAGGTGATCGACTTCAATCAACTTGTGGCAGTACTCTTCAAATGTTCAAACTCAACCGCTCTCTCGACGTCTACCCATATATTTGATTTGCCAATACTGGTGTCACTACACATACTAGGTAAGCTTTACCTATCTCATGTCTTGACTTATGATGCAAGTGTCTTTGTGCACGCTGTTACCAGCAACACCCTCAGATATGGAAGCCACAAATGACATTGAAGTGACTGGTACAAAACCAATGCCCGCTCCCTCCTTCCCTGATGTGATTGACATTCATTCATTCAATCCTGAGAACCCTTTGCCAGAAATACACACTAGAATCCCTCCTGACCTCTCTCTGAGTCGCCCTTGGTCTAACACAGACCCTGTCTGTTCCACTCATGGCCCAAAACCCCTGCGCCATCAGGGTGCATTCTACCACAAATCGCATCCCGATATCTTTTGGCTAGAGTCATTTGGCCCAAAGCCACAGTGAGAGGATTGCATAATCGAAGGTTAAGCTGAAGTGGAACATTTATCTACCGTCTTTGTCAAAGGTGAGCCGTCTGTTCAGACAAGGTTGTAGCCACTCATTTTGCGCTGTCGCTATATAACTGTTCGGACCCCACCCCTTAGTTATAAGCCACCGTCTGTTGAGAGGTGTCCACCGCCTGGTGAGACGAGGTACTACCTTCTATCGAGACGAGACTCAGGGAGGCTAGATGTTCATCGTTCCACCGTCTCAATCAAGACGAGATCTCCTCATCCATGAGGATCCTCCTCGCAAATTGTTGTGACCCACACGGGAGCACTAGTTTCCCAGCTCCGATTGTCTCTAATGATCGATTGATCGAAATGTGGTTCGCCCACAACCTGCCATCTTTTCACGGTGTCCGTGCATGTCAGAATCTTCACGATCAAGGTGACTTAATCTTTCATGTTGTTTATGTTCTAGACTGATGTACTTGTGTAGAATTACATTTTGTTCTCATTGTAACCGTAATGTTAGTAGGACAACTGAATTGCTGCATCGAAAGCACAGAGTGCATCCACCTCTCACCGCAGATGCTGTTGCTGCATACCAAAAATCGACGAAAACTTCTGTGGCCAACAAACCTGTTTTTCGACAGCCCTCCCCACCATACT
The DNA here is from genome assembly GCA_003314045.1 of Hygrophorus pudorinus. Taxonomy (NCBI): domain Eukaryota; kingdom Fungi; phylum Basidiomycota; class Agaricomycetes; order Agaricales; family Hygrophoraceae; genus Hygrophorus; species Hygrophorus pudorinus. The sequence continues at coordinate 25,433 of QLPF01005158.1, read as the reverse complement.
GCAAGGATGTCTTTATGGATGACAAAGCCATATCCACTGCTCAACATGATGATGCCTCAAGTGGTGACGGTTTTGACACTCGAAATGCCTTATTTGAAGCCACAACACACAATGCACAAGCGTGAACGTGGCCCCACGGAACTCAATGGTATGCAGCCCGGGTAGACGATTACGAGAGTGATGAGGAGGATGAAGTGGAAAGTGAGGACGACTGCGGTAGTGAGGAAGACGATTGGTTGTTTGATGACGATGGTTTAGATATGTCTGAGTACACCAATGGTTTATCTCCATGGGATGAACTAGGGGTGGACTTTGAGAGAGAGGCTGTTGAGAATGGTACATCTTTGTCATATTCACTAGATCAATACTGAGTACTGAGTGTTCGGTAGGCCAAAGTATTAGTGCCTCAGACATGGCCACTTTGCCGCATTCACATTGAAGGTCGACTCACACATGACTAATAGAACATTTGCAAAACTTCCTTATGCATTCCCCAAGAAACCCTTACCTAGCATCGATGTCGCAAGGTCACACATGCAATTTCTGTCTGGTGTCAAACCCGTACAATACCACTGTTGTGTCAACTCATGTTGTTGTTTTATTGGCCCTCACAAAACACACGATGTTTGTCCATATTGTGATGAAGCACATTATCACGCTGATCCTGACAGGGGGCCCAGGAGGATGTTCGCATACCTACCCATAATTCTGCGGCTAATTGGGATGTGCACGAACGCAGAGAAGATGAAGGACACAAGTTAACGCGCTAAGAAGCATGTACATATACCTGGTTGCACCACAGATGTTTTCGACGGCAGTCACTACCGCGGACTCCTCGGGAAGCGAGTCATTGTTGACGGCCAAGAAATTTCACGAACATACTTTTCCGACCCCCGAGACATCGCCCTTGGTCTTGCGACCGATGGATTTGGCCCTTTCAAGCATCGGAAGAGTACCGCGTGGCCAATCATACTTTTTAACTACAATGTTGGCCCAGAAGCACAGTTTCACAACGGAGAATATATTCCGGTCGGCGTAGTCCCTGGCCCCAAGAAACCTATTGACATGGATTCATTTCTATGGCCATTGGTCATGGAACTCAATCAACTTCAACTTGGAGTTTGTGCTTATGATGCCTTAGCACAACAACTCTTCATGCTCTGTGCATTTCTCATTCTTGTCTTCGGTGACATCCCAGCTGTGGCTATGCTTATGTGCATGAAAGGTCACAATGGATTCTCTCCGTGTCTCATGTGTAAAATTAGCGGCGTTGGGGTACCCGGTTCTTGCAGGCAGACTTTGTATGTTCCTCTTGATCGCGCTCGACATCCTGGTGTTTGCAACTCACCTTCCGTTATATGCACGTATGATCCTTGTGATCTCCCTTAAGAAATGCTTCAGCAGGGCGAAGAGGTCATGTTGGCGCCAAACCAGGCAGAAGCTGACTGCCTGTCTAGAAAGTACAGAATCAAGGCCGTGCCTGTGCTTGCGACCCTCAAGTCACTGTCGTTCCCTCTCTCCTTTCCATACGACTTTATGCACCTGCTGTGGGAAAACTGTGTGGACAACCTAATTCTACTGTGGACGGGGAATTTCAAGGGGCTTGATGAAGGCAATGAGCAGTATCAGCTAGACTTGAAGGTCTGGGAAGCTATTGGTGTCGCAATCGCGGGAAGTGGGTCGACAATTCCATCCGCATTTGGGGCACGCCCTCCCAATTTCATGAAACAGAAATCGGCTTGCTCGGCGGAGACTTGGTCCTTTTGGACCTTGTTCCTTGGACCTGTCCTTTTACACAAGAAATTCTGCAAGCGCAAATACTACAACCACTTTGTCGACTTGGTCAAATTAATTAACATATGTCTTCAGTTCGAAATAACAGACAACAAAATTGATGTTCTCCAGACTGGTTTCGCCAAATGGGTCCAAGATTATGAAGAGTGAGTCCACTTTTTACCCTCCTGTCCTGTTGATTTTATTCTTCTGTTGTAGTATTTATTATCAACATGATCCGCAGCATGTCCCGACATGCCCTGTGACAATTCATGCACTTCTTCACATCGCAGACAGTATTCAAGCAGCAGGTCCTGTGTGGGCCACATGGGCATTTCCAATCGAGTAGTTTTGTGGGTCGTTGCTCCCTGCTGTGAAGAGCCGCCGCTTTCCTTATGCTAGCCTTGATCGACACCTCACTGACGGAGCCCAGCTTCTCCAAATTAAGTTAACTCGTCATCTGCAAGAGGTTTTGGTGTTGCGGCCCAAGAAGTGTGCTGTCCAAGGCCAATTCTCCCATGCTTCATGTATAGTATTTTCATAGTGGGTTGTTGCACACAATAACCTCATATCATTATTCAGATCCTGACTACATTCTGCTGCCTCCCCATCGTACGCCCAGCTTGGATGCATCAATTTTCAAAAAGGTTTTCACCATGCTCAGGACCCGATTTGGTGTGTCAATGTCAGTGGTGCTACCGCATCTGCAAAAGGCCGAAATCAGTATGTGGGGAAAGGTCCGCTGTCTTGATGGTGACATGATACATGCATCCATGTCAGTATCCAGAGGAGATGACCATCGCAATGCCACTTTCGTTCGGGTGGGTGTGCTATATTCCATGCTGTATTTGTGCTCACATTATTTGCCAGTACGAACTGCTGGTTGACCGGAACGAGCACTACTGCAATCTGTGCATGGATTTGCAACTGCATACATGCTATGGTCAACTCCAGCATATCATCGTGGTCGAACTTGCGAAATCTATCGGCTCAATATTGAGAATTCTGAAATCATTTCTTCGCAGCAATATAGACGTGCAAGAACCAAGAAGCTCATTCAAATGGATTGGACCTTCACTATTATACCAAAATGGGTCCTGTGGAGATTGTTGACATGACATGTGTCCAGTGTGTGGTTGGGCGAATGAAGGATCCGGACACAACCAATGGTTGGGTGTTGATGGATCGAAGTGGGAATCAAGCACGGGCTGTGTTCAACAACGAATAGGAATTGTTCCCTTGTAGTTTTTGTAGAATATCACATGATGACATTTGAATCCAAAGGCACTTTAAGCTCTGCTTTTGGCCTTTTCAAGTTTGAACGTTCATCTACTGCCGTCGATGTCTGTGTCAAAGGCGAGCCATTTATTGAGAGGTTGTAGCCACTACAAGGTAGCTACTGTCTTGTGAGACGAGGTTCTACCATCTGTTGAGACAAGGTTCTACTGTCTGTTTAGACGAGACTCTACAGCCTGGTGAGACGAGGCTCTGCCGTCTGTTGTTTACATCTTATGTGGTCGTAAGTCGAGGTCTTTCTAGGCCTGTCAACCTTACTCAATCTCTCGATTCTAGATGATATGAATATTTGCTTTTCATCACTGTGGTACTACCCCCGCTATTTCCCTCAATTGAGCGGTTCCGTGGGTCGTTGCTCGCTGGTATGAAGATCCGCCGCTTTCCTTATGTGTAAGGAATCTATGATTCCCCAATACTTTCTTCAATGTTTCTTTATTTACTTTGTTTATTATATTATTATTATTATTATTCCCACAGCTCACACCCCATGTATACAAGTACAAACAACTTTACAGTACGCCGGCCGCATCGCACATAACTCATATATACACAACTACCACTACACTCATAAAGCATAACCTTCATTAACCAATATAACTGATTTGGATCTGTGAATACGTGCACCGTGAGTTAACTCTAGTTAACATATCAATCTCCCACTTGGCTTAGGGCTTTAACAAGCCCTACCCAAGTTTATACTTTTTTTCACAGCCAAACAACCATTAATTTGGTTTTGAATTGACTGAAAATCAATAGCCATAAGCCTCTCACGAGGTTAGATACATTGGTTATACTACATAGTCATAAGCTGCCCGCGGTTACATACCTTGACTATAAAAAAGACCTTATAGGCACCCTAAAGGGCCATATCGAACGGAAACAATAATAAAGCCCGAACAGCTTGAGTTAAGCTCTCGCCGTATACTATGGATAGTGAACATAAGTTCATATCAGCCCGCGGTTGTGATCACAAAGCCTATCATAGTAGTACGATTCGGAACGCGCACGATCTAGTGTGTTCAACGATGAATCTTGTCAATAGTTGAACTCGACAAACCTGGATGTCAACCGGATCCCTTAGATCTTCCCAACGGGGGAATTCATCCCAATTGTGGGACAGAAACTTCCCTCAATCCGACCATACACCTCTCCCGCGAAACTTCGCCTATAAAGCTTTGCAAGTTACGGAATTGGTTCATAGGGCTAACAGCCCTACTAACCGCAGCGATGCGGAAGATTACTTCCACGTTGGGCATAATAGCCCAAAAGCCGAGGAGCAATCCCCAGTCAATAGATGCACACCGGCTCTGCAGCTGAGATGATCGACCAGCTCGAGAACGCAAGCTATACCACTAATGTATGGCTTGCCGACTCGCAAGAAGACACCTTCAACAGGTAGTGAATCGCACATGCGAAAAAAGACACCCTCGAGAGGTGAAGGATCAGCAACCAGTATGGTTTCCAATCGAACTGAAGGGCTAATAGAACCCACAACCTCTCCGAATAAACGTCGAACAACTATGCAGCTTGACCGCTTAGAATCCAGAATCCATATGGATAGGGAGCAGTACTGAACTGCAAGAAACAAGGGCAAAATTGCTCTGAATATGGCCATAGCCAAACTAAACGATATAGATGATCGTATGGATGTCCAATTCGAAGAATATCTGGATGAAATAAATCAGATAAGATCTGATAATAATTCTGATGACCGTCAGAAAATCCTCTGGCAATCAGATCCACCAGCTAAACCAGCTGTAAAAACTATAGTACTGAGCATCCCAGACATAATCCCTCTGGAAACTGAGGAATCTACGCATATGTCCGATGCATCTTGGTCTACAACTCCGCAGGAGATAGTCCAACAGGCTGCCAAGCAGCCCGACATCAATTCCAATAATGGAATATCGTTTAGGCCAGCAGACCAGCCGAGCAAACTACAACAAGAAGCTATTTCAGCTCTTGAAGTAGATAAAATAGTATTCGCAGAAAGCAAATCAATTATAATTGGTCGGTTAGACCAATATACTCGCCGACAGCGAGAAGAGACTCCTGATTACTATATCACTCGCATAAGAGGTATAGCCAAACAAAAGGTTCTTAATAAACTGGCTCTAGCCAATAAACAGCCAACAGCCGACACTACCGATCATAGACGGCAAGCTTCTTTACTGAAGCAATTGATGCTCAACACATCAATACCGATAACTGGACACAATGTGCCCACCTCTATAAGCGCAAACCACGCTAACAAACCCCATAACAGGGTACCACAAGAAAACTCTAATGCAGAGTTTCCGCGAAGTCAAGGACCTCATAAATCACTGGTGACATTTGATACCAATCGACTAGATACCATGGCTGGTATAAGCACTCACAGACTCAACCGTGGTGCAAAGCCGAGCATATCTGTCGTTAATGCGACATCAGAGCGAGTAATCGCAATGATACATGCAGCATATGATGCTGTGTATAATGAACCCCCTTGGACAGTACAAGTGAGCAAGATAGGGTTAAAAATACCCCTACCCTCTTACAAGGGCGAAACAACTCAAGCAGAGTTTGAAAAATATCTAGTGGACCTACTAAGGCACTTTAAGATATATCAGCTCCTAACAGGGGAAACTGATCAACTAAGAGTAAATCTCCTAGGCACCACCTTAACCGGTGCAGCAATAGAATGGTTTGAACAAACCATTGATATGAATGATGTCAATACCGACATATGGACATTTGACAACGTAGTACAAGCGTTAAAAGAACGCTTTGTTCATCAATCCTCTAGCCAGGATGCAGCAGACAAGTTCGATGCATTAATGCAGAACAAGTCTACCGTAATAGAATTTTACAATTCTCTATGGGCGTTTGCACAACAAATGGTAGAATTACCAGATAAATATCGCATCAGAAGGGGATTCTTAGTTGGTCTCAATGACCATATATCCAATCGGATATTAGAAAATGGCTATACGGCCGAACAATCTACTATTGAAGACCTGTTGAGGGTCGCGCAACAAGTGGAAGAAGCTCGGTCTTATGCAAGCCGAGGAAAATCGAGCGCGAGCTCAGTTAATGTGAGCAAATCCTCGACGAATAACAGTGGCCTCACGGCTACCATAAGTAAACAACAGCCTCAAAAGCTATTTTATAAATCCAACGGATTTACGAAGAAGCCAGTTAACCGGCCCTTCGTTAACAAAATGAATAATGGTTCAACACCATTTAATAAAGGACCTAATCGGTCTAATCAACAGCATACAGCTGCCTCTGGAAACACCCAGGCTCTGCCCACAAAGCCTAAATTGACCAACAAGTCAAACTTACGGTGTTACCGTTGTAACAGTCTCGGGCACATAGTCCCTAACTGCCCTTATCCAGCACAACCCAGAGCAGCAGTAGCTCAAGTCATTGACCAGAATGACGAAGAAGACCCAACTTTGGGTAATTCGCTTGAAGGCAAACAATACAATCCCGAGTTGTATTCGGAAGAGGACATGGAAGTCCATGAAATTGACCCAGACCAGTTAGATGGTCGAGAACATGTCGAAGACATGAACAAGTACACGGGCAATAGCTCCGATGAAAATAATATGGGCTATCAACCTGACGAGGGACATCATGTATCCTCGTATGCATCAGTGGTAATACCACTTGAACCTCAATATGAGGCACATGCACATGCAGCAACTACGCAGTCTGATGCACTGCTTACAGTGTATAGAACGCAAGCATCGTGCAAATCACTCCCCGGTGAACAACCGGAAAGAAACTTTGAGAAACCGCTCTCACTCAGCGGATATATCTATCTCAATGGATATAAAGCACATGTCTTGATAGACACTGGTTGTACCACAGACATGGTATCCCTGGACTATCTAGCCGTGATGGGTGAAATAGCCTTTGAACTGGAAAGCCCAGTAGGGCTACAGATGGCAACCTGAGGCAGCCGCTCTCGAATTAACTACGGCTATAGAGCCAAGTTAGAATTAGGCAATTTTAATGCCGAACACTATGTAGACGTAGCAAACCTAGACCAGTATGATATCATACTGGGAGCTGGTTTTATGCGCAAGCATAAGGCCATAATTGACTTCAGTGAAGACAAACACACTGCGTTTATTATAAAAGGCAAACACCATGTCGAGCACACAGGCGACTTTGGTTCCCCAAAAGGGGGGAAGAAGCTAATGCAGCTTTACAAACCTACAATGGTTGACCAGAAAGTAGAAGCCAATACAGCTTCTACAGTAAAAAAGACCGTTAACGCAGCCATAACCCAAAAGGTTATAATAAATAGTGCCGGCAAAGGCAAAGCAAAAGGAACGGTTATAGACAAACCGCAGGCTATAAAGGCAATGATTAAGGCTAATCCGCCTACAACTATGCCGGCAAAGCATCATCGCAATGCGGTAGCAGGATCTAGTAAAGATCCAAAACTGAAGTGACTTGAAGGTCATGAAAATCATGAGATAAAACCACCCATTGATGGTAAGTCTAACGGCAGACAGCCGTTAATAAACACGAAATCTCGTGTAGAGCTGATCCAGAAATGGACAGAAAGCATCAAGGACCTAACAGTCCCAGTTCTGCTGGAAATGCCTCCCATATGGGAAATTTCGCATGAAACAAACTTCATTGACGAAAGCTATAAGCCTTCATACCACATGCCCAGGTGTCCGGATGCACTCCGCCCCGAGCTAGTGGAAAAGGTAGCCCGGTATGAGAAAGCGGGATGGTGGAAGCGAACCACTACAGATAGTGCCGCACCACTATTATGCGTCTACAAGAAAGACAGACGGTTAAGAACCGTAGTAGATGCGCGAAAGTGCAATGAAAATACTATAAAGGACGTTACTCCTTTCCCAGATCAAGACGGAATCCGTCATGATATGGCTCGCGGTATGTACCATACTAAACTGGACATGTCCGATGCGTATGAAAAAGTACACATCAGAGAGTCTGATGTGCCCAAAACAGCATTTGCTACTGTATTCGGTACCTTCGTGAGCTATGTAGTTCAACAAGGCGATTGTAATGCGCCTTCTACATTTCAACGTTTAATTACATATATATTCCGAGAATATATAGGACGATTTGTCCACGTATATCTAGACGATATATTCATATTCTCTAATAGCTTAGAGAATTATGAAATACATCTACAGCTTGTCTTTGACAAGCTGCGTGAAAGCCACTTATTTCTAAGTGCTAAGAAAGTGGACTTATACTCCACACGAATGGACTGTTTAGGTCATATTATTACCGATGGCGGTATATTGCCTGATGAGGACAAGCTTAATCGCATTCGCGAATGGCGACAGCCAAGAGATTATAACGATGTACAGCGTTTTCTAGGCTTAGTGCAATACCTAGCCCAATTTATGCCTGATATATCGGCATATACTAGCCCTTTATCGGGTATGATGCACAATCATCGGCCTTTGTATGGGCACCATTACACGAAAAGTGTTTCGAAATGATAAAAATCATTATGTGTAACACGCCAATATTGAAGCCGGTATATATGCAGAAACCTGACCCTATTTGGGTCATATGCGATGCCTCTGCAAGGGGCATTGGAGCATTCTATGGTCAAGGACCGAAATGACGCAAAGCACGTCCAGCTGGATTCCTATCCAAGAAATTTACACCCGCTCAGTGTAATTATCATATGTGGGAACACGAATTAATAGCCATATTAGAGGCTTTAGTCAAATGGGAAGATAAACTCATTGGACGATGATTTATCGTGGTAACCGATCATAAGGCATTAACCTTCGTCAAGTCGAAGATCCACATGTCTGACAGACAGACACGGTGGTGGGAATTCCTATCCCACTTTGAATATGACTTGGTTTACACCAAGGGAACCTTGAATAAGGTAGCGGACTCATTGTCCCGGTACTACATCACCGACAAATTGTCAGAATTACACGCGATGAGCGAGTACGTCAACATAGATGCACGGATAGACCCAGCGGGGACTTCACAATGGAAAACTGTAAGAAAGAGTTGTTAACTGGTTTCCCCAAGCCTACCATCGTAGCCACACGAGGAAAACTAATAGCAAAATCCACTATACAACCGAATGATTCGGTAACAACTCACCTGGAGCAATCCAGCGATCTAATGGTACAATTAGGCCAATATTACAAGGAGGATAACCTCCTCAATAATATAATAGAATCTCCCGCGCAATATGCAAGCTATTGGCTTGACAGCCAAAAGTTATACACGACAAGTCGTGAGAATAAAACTGTATTGTGCGTCACAGACACATTATGGAATGGGAGGAGGATCCCCGAGATCATAATTGACAACACATATGCAATATATGCCGAGGTCGGCGATGAAGACTCAGCCGATGAGAAGCTGCCAGAGCCTCATAATAGGCGTCTCGAGCCCATGCCCAAACCTCTGGAACGTGAAGTTGATCCCGACACCCTCATGGGCCCATGCTAAGTTAGCATCTTACTTCCTCTTAAAAGGGGGAAGAGTGTAAGGAATCTATGATTCCTCAATACTTTCTTTAATGTCTTATTCACTTTGTTTATTATATTATTATTATTATTCCCGCGGCTCGTGCCCCATGTATACAAGTACAAACAACTGTACAGTACGCCGGCCGCATCGCACATAACTCATATATACACAACTACCACTACACTCATAAAGCATAACCTTCATTAACCAATATAACTGATTTGGATCTGTGAATACGTGCACCATGAGCTAACTCTAGTTAACATATCAATCTCCCACTTGGCTTAGGGCTTTAACAAGCCCTACCCAAGTTTATATTATGCCAGCCCTGATCGACACCTCACCGATGGCGCCCGGCTCCCCCCAATGTCTCCCTTCTTGTTCCGTTTGGACTAGGGCATCCTCTATAGCGAGTACATTGCTGGTTGCTGGTTGCAGGTTCATGTTCAATGTCGATGAACAAATCAGCATTCGTTACTTGCTATTGACACCAGACCCACTCCAAAACAGACGAGACAGTTTGGTCTTCATACACTACCACCACCACCGCTACCACCACCACCACCATTATTATTACTGCTACCGTTACTGAACCATTTCAATGCCGTATTTTGCTAATACTCGAGGGTCCAATGCCAGTAACGGTCATTTTACCGAAGTCTTGGGTGACGTGGGTGAGATGACGATTGTGGTGGGTGGGGTGACAATTGTGATGAGTGAGGTGGGGACCGTTAACAACTACAATGTGGGGACTGGTAAGTTGTATTATCATCTTTTCATCTGCTGGTGCTCACATTAATTTTGTAGAATCTGTGGGTACACAGTTATACCTTCTCATGTGAGTGCTCTGTCCTCTTAGCTTGTACAAGTCGCTCATTCTCACCCGCAGATTGTTAGCTATAATACTTTTAGAGGTTTTTGTTATTTCACTGCATGTCTACACAGTTGTACTGTAGTTGACTTTATTACCTAAACATTGCTGCCCTCTCTTGAAACCCTGGCGCGTTGGTGTTGCTCATAAGTAGTAACATCTCTTCTTTTCGAAGCAATACTTATCGAGCATGTGGTCCACCAGCAAACCTGCCGTGGACCCGTGGCACATCTCAGTGGGATTTGGGTGTCATCTCGCTCACCATCCCGACCATTGCAGGTCTTCCTAGTAAAAGCTCCCATTCACACTGTAGTTTGATCATAGCCAGGGTTCGTTTAACAACATAGATGTTACACTTTGCAAAAATGCTAACGGGTCGAATCTGCAGTTGTCATTTTACATGACCTCCACGATATGACAGGGACTGGGATCAGGCCCCTCTTTGCCTCCTTTCGACAACTAATTCCACAAGCAGGACATGCACCTTTGTGTAAGCTACCGAAGTCTGTTACATATTGTTGCTGGGAGACCGCTACATTCATCATAACTAAAGTGTCCGACATCTTCTGGAGTATCAGCCACCTTTGGCAGACGCGTCCCTCTGTTGGAACTGATGGGGATGGTAAGGATGGTAAGGACTGTGGGGTGGGTTTAGTAAACCGGTTGTTGGTGCAGGTACTCTGGCATTTGCTGTCAACTGCCGACTGCAATAGTTGTGTCCCACCGACATTGGTCTGTCGTTCTGGTGAAAATTATGTCTATTCTTTATATGGCAGTTTTGTATGTGATCGATGCAAATACACATCAATGCAAACAAAGATTCAAACAATAACAAATTGAGTTCTCAACAAGTGGGGAGTAGTACTTCATCCATACTCCTCTGTACTTATTTATTTACTATTTTGCAGTTACTGTGTATAATGGCTGATGTTCCACAAGCTGCTTGTTCTCCCCCCCATACCGCAGACTCTGTACCTGTCACCCCTCCAGCAGCAGATCCTGTACCTGTTTATACACCACTTGCAGAAACCTCTACATCCGCATCAGCCACATGTCCATCTCCAGAGTACCAGCATTCAGTTCGGAGTAGATTCCCCTGTCATGAACAGTTCGTGCAGGTCGATTACATGCTGAATCTAACGTGGTTTTCTTCATATTTTCCATGAAGTTAGCTGATAATTAAATGTGGGAAGGGTCTTCATTCCCTTGACTCTGTAGAGCCTGCGATTTCAATGAAGGTTGCAGCGGCCTAAGCAAACGAGAGCATCAAGATTCTCTGTGGCAAACTTGAAATCGCTGAACACAAGTATCAGCAGCTTTTACTCGCAACTCAACTTTTGAAAATGCATATTTTTAAGACTCAAAGGAAGATAGATGCCGCTTCTCATGATGTCATGTGGTTCGATAGTCAACCCTGCGTTGCTCACATCGACAACCCCGACTGGCATGCACCTTCTACGGCTGTACATTGTACTTCCGCTCCACTGCTGCACGTCTCTGGTAATTGAATCCATTTTCCAATTTGAGTTATTGGTTAACACCATTGTTTGAAGTTGACAAGACTAATCTAGTAAGAGAGAGCCTCTATCGTGATCGAGATTTGGCTGACACTTGTCAAGTCTAGTCATGGCCATTGACTCGGATACTAACAATCAACATCATAGTAATGTCAAAGATTTACTATGCCGTGGTTCACACAATGCAAATGGTTCATGTAATGCAAATACTCAACATTCATCTACTATTACAAATTACCGATGTGTACGTGCTGGAGCACGAGCAAAAATGATTCGTGCTGGCATGTTTGGGGCCAAGCCTTTGGGTCCTTTGGAAAAAACAATGCAATCGAAATCTTAACCATAAATGGTGCAAGTTCATGCCTAAAACCCTTATTTGGATGTGAAATTTTTGAGAAAAAGTGTGTGGATCCTTCATTGAGATTCTACCGTCTTTGAAGACGAGCCGTTTATTCAAACGAGGTTTCTATCTTCATTAATACCACCATCATTCTTGACGAGGTTTGTTGTCACCATCATCCTTGACGAGGTTACCTCCTTCCTTAATCGTTATCCTTGACGAGGTTATTTCCTGTATATATCGTCGCCACTATCATTCTTGACGAGGTTGCTTCCTTCTTCACTGTCACCGTCATCCTTGATGAGGTTACTTCCTTCCTTAATTGTTCTCACCGTTATCCTTGACGAGCTAATTTCCTCTATCATTGCCACTGACATTCTTGACGAGGTTGCTTCTTTCCTCATTGTCACCCCATTCATTCCTATCAATCTCTTATTGAACCGGACGAGCAGGTACCGGTTTATTTGAAAGGTGAGTTTCAAAGATTTTGGATCTTTTATTACTCATGAATAAATCCATTATCTTTCAGTTACCTTTCCACCATTTCCGTTCGTCATTTCATTATAGAAGAGCAGGCTGTTACATACCAGACGGCATTATGTCACTGAAAAACCAAGTCTACACCAGTCCACACTATCACGTTGACTTTGACTATAATAGATTGTGCGGATTTAATACTCATCTGTCGTTCACTATTAACCAGAAATTCGAATATCTTGGTCGTGATGTTGAGCTGAAAGACCCTCTTGGTGGTGTTATCCACTGCTTCGAACTTTGGAGTCCCAATGCTTGTTCTATTCCCATATATCCTGGTACACGCCCTCCTGGCTTCTCCATGAACCCTCCGCTGGCTTGTCTGTGACCTGATGGATCGGGCAGCCGTTATGATTGGACAGTGCTCCCCCAGTATCTTGATACAAATTGGCTACATCACCCTTTCATCCAAAGGCCCGATGTTGGGGGCAACCGACCTGAGTTCCGGTCTCTGACTCTGTCCCCTGATATTTGGGTTCCTCATGCCGAACATGTGAACGGCCGTATGTCTGATGTGTATCGCACTATGTTGGTCGGTTGCTCGAAGGAGTTGGAGAAACAATGTATCTCCGCTTTAGCTTCTGTTCCTTCAAGCTGGGACCACATCAAGGAGTTGGTTAACTGTCACCCCACACCCGACAACATATCCGTTTTTGATAGGCACACTACATGGGAATTATTTGTTCATGGAGTCACACACATTCAATGTCAATTATGCGAGAAAGACGCTTGGCTTTGCATGATAAGTGCTCTGGAGCACACCACGTGGTCCCTAAATGTAACCAAACCACGCATCCGAGCTATCCAATTCCAATACATGGGTGCTTGGATGAATGGAGCACTGGAGTCTGTCATGACTTGGTTTTTATATTTGGGCATACCATGTTTCGTTATACACGAGTACCGCAACAGTGTGGACTTTGGCAGTGATATTCGGGAAACCAGAAATCGAATTTCTTATGATTCCTTCTGTCAGGGAGATAACTGGATCATCCCACCTGACCAGAATCCATATGAAGATGTTGCCCATCGGGGTAATACGTCATGGCTGGATGATGTTTCGGTGATCCCATGTGGTCCCCACATATCTGGTGATCCGGAAGAATTAGCTCGTTCTGCCTCCCACCGCAACGGCTACATACGAGTGCCAGAGCAACACCTTGTTGCACTGGAGGCTGAAATCGGATCAATCACATGGCTGTTGCACATTGTCTATCCAGATTGGGTACCTTGGTACAAACTGCCTCCCATTGTGCCGGAATGGACGAAGAGGTGGAGCCATTATGCGGAAGGCACATTGGAGGTGGAAGATTCGAGATGGATGGGTAATACAGTGATGATATATCGGGGCTACAACTATAGGGGCTATCAATCACACACACTTTATCATCGGGAGCTAGGACGAATCTGTCAGGGCGACACCAAATACAACTAAGTACTGGCATTCCCTTAAAGATACAAGACTAGAAAATGGAGCGAAGGGTTAGAGGAGAGGGAGGAGGGGTAATAGAGAAGGGAGAGGTCACCAGAAAGCCATCTAAGAAGGAAGCCCCATAGACATGGTGGTAATCCTGAGATAACAGACTGGAGAGTCTGTTACTCGTTTATTGCAATATATATGCTAAATGGTACAGGTGGCTGTGTACTACTACATTGGGACGTAAATCGGACGCGCTAGGCTTGCAGGCAATCATCAGGTGATAATGTGCACAGCACGAGAAGGAAAGGATATGTAAAGAAAGAGATGTACTAAATAAAGGTGATCATCAGGCATGAGGTCGGCGCATGTTTGTGAACCAGGATAGCGGGATAGCCTTACGATCGAAAGGCTATGGGCAAGGCTATGGACCGAAATAATGATTGGGCTGTCAGGTTTATCTGGTGATCGATCGATAGAAGTCTGATCGATCGTTTGTGGGGCCAGAATCTGGAAGCAAGTTGGGAATGGTGTGCCTTGTCATCATTAGTCCAAATGGGGATTAGAACGAAGTCCGATCGGTTGTGGATGGAAATAGATCGGTGGAGTTCCCATGTGGCAGGCCGAGTCTGGAGCGGGATGCAGTTGTTGTGTCTTGTGATCAAAGAAGATATAATAAAAGAAATAGTGGGAATGTCCATGTGGCAATTGTTTAAAGGTTGTGTAAATGTCCGAAATAGGATGAAAGAATATTCAGAAAAGGAAATCAGATAGGGGTAAAAGTCATGTCATGACAGAATCCTCCATTTCAATTCACTCGATTCAGTCCCAGGTGTGGTGGACGCGTGAATGTATGGTCGTCCAATCCCCTACTATCTGTTCATAGGACAACCACAGAACAAGCCTGCTGCCGTGGCAGTTCACAAGACTTCGAGGTGGGCATACGCTTCGCAGAAGGCCCCGAAAGGTTGTGTGGGAATGGAAGCACTGACGCCAAAAGCAGAAGAATTAATGAAACATACCACTATTCCGAAGCCCATCAGCTTTGGAGGAGATGATGACGACGAATCTGATGATGGCTTGACTTCCCTCCCACCTATCCGGATGGAGCTACCTCCGTCACCTGCCTTGTCTGTTGATATGGCCCCGATAGGTAACATTCCGGACATAGAGGTCGAAACATTGACGATGTCGATATTCACTAATCCGCTATCTCTGCGCCAAATGTCGCCGGCCAATACAAGGGTCGTATGTCAAGGTACGACACACTAGAACTTTTCCCATCAGACGGATATTAATGAAACTGAATTAGGCCACGCAACACTAGCACAAGATTTATTAACGAATATGCAATTGATTTCTTTTGCGGACTATGGGCCTCGATCCACAGCGAACTACCAGACATTAGTAGACATGTCCATGCTCGACCAAGTGTTGTCAGTGGACGAACCATCGTCATGCGGGCCCCTGTTGCCAGATGTGACCATGGGTGAGGGTATGGCATCGTCGACCCCCATAGATCAAGAGCCATCTTTACAGGCAGCTTCAATGTCATTGGCCCTGTCAGGTTACGAAGTGCCCTCACCACCTGCGCAAACATCACCAGCCCTATCGAACCACGCAGACCAAGACGATTTCCCATCGGTGAATGACAGCAAGCCATTGCCGCCAGACATTACCCTGGGTCAAGGTGTGGAGCATGCACCGTCAACGCACACATACCAAGAGCCATCTTTGCAGGCGAGCTCCTTGTCACCCCTGTCAGGTCAAAATGTGTCCTCACTTGCTGCACAAATACCACCGGCCCTGTCGACCCCCGAGGGTCAAGAGAGTTTCTCAACAGTGGATGACCACAAGCTGTTGCCGGCCATATCTGAAAGGGCGGAGATGTTGGAATCATCAGCCCCAGAGATACCCACATCGGCAAGCCTATCATTATTGGCCTCGTTGAACCAATGCTAGCGGGCCCTTTGGGGGGGATATTGGCTGCTGGCCAAGCTTCAACCGCTCTGCCGGTCTACGTCCCACTAGGTGGGCATACTGTCATGAGTGGAGCTGCATCTACCTCGCCCATCATCCTAGTGAACTGCACTAGGCCTGGCATGACCATCCACAAGATTGCACATGACCTTCGCAAGCCCTTGGAGTCCGGAGGATGTGGGGTATGCATTTCTGGCTATGCTGCTGGTCAACCAGATGGATCTTTCATACTTCAATGTGCTAATTCCCACGCTGCAGCCGTCATCAAAGCTGCCTGGCATGAGAAGGTAATGAATGGATACATTTTGAATGTTTACCGGCATCAGATTTGGCCGCTATATCCATAATCCCCTACCATCATCCACCTGCATCATCGTCTAGCCGATTGTCGAGGCCAGTCTGTTATCAGCCCTACCCGTCACGACGTGGAGACACCCAGCCTCCTAGTGTTCAGTTGCCACTTGCACCAGACCTTGCTGCATTTGGAGGACATGTACCACAAGGCCATCACAACTTTTTTGTGGCTTTGCGGCATGTGGCCAGGGAAAGGGGATGTAATGCTAATGGTGCTTCATCATGGCCTGGACGCCAATAGTAGTTTATCCACATATCACATTTCACCAACTAATGTTCGGACATTTACTAATTACTCGTGCTGTATGTAGGGAAAATAATGATACCTGCATCAATATTTAATCCCAGTGAAAACCGGATCTAGGCAGAACAAGGGAGATTGAGTTATATAATACAAGTCGATTTGCCTCATTTGCATACAGGCGATTGTAAAGCAAAATCACGCAAACATGTCAACTTGTCACAGTGTCAAGCTCAAGTCAACGTCAACATGTCAACATTTCCTGTTTGAACGAGTCCATCCGAATGTCATCTATACTGATGTAATATACATACAGGTTTGTCAAATTTCAAATTTAGTATACTAGTAGTGCATACCATACCGCTCATCACAATTGCTTGCAACATGACGGAACCCTCCAATGCACCCACCGAATGTGATATCCTCAAACTGCCCAGCGAGCATTCTAGTGAACTCAGCTTCACGCTCACTCCTCCTGGCTATTTCCATGGGAATCAATTGGAATACTATGAACGATATGGTTATTCCCTCATCAAGCATGCAGAAATGCCTGGAGGCATTCCAAGTCCTCCCAGCCCAAATCATAGCCTATGCAGGTCTGAGAAGGTCCACCATGCTAGCCAATTCACCTGTTTATTCACTCAGAGTACTCAACTATATACTTGTAGTGCAAACGGCACAAGCAAAAGGCCCATAGTGGCAGGGAAACATCCCCAGAATCCCCTTTAGTAGCTATGTCAGCCAAACACCAAAAACATGTGGACTACACATAGCGAGTGGCAGATGGGGGGGTGTTGTATCCTGGTGCAGACTTTGGAGGAGATTCGAGCAATTCGCCACATTATGGAGACACACAACGAAAGGTTGAGCTTGAGCTTGAGCTCGAACGTTTTAACATTTAGAACAGGTTTCCTAATTCTCATGTGTTCTGTGTAGGAACACGTTTTATGAATTGCTATAGCCGGAACTTCAAAGCTTCAAATCTTATTTGATATATCATCACAACTTGCATATATGAAACCATACATATATGAACCTTATGAAGACTTACTTCTGTGATTGTTACCTCCATTGCAAGGGTCGCAAAAGACTGGTTTCGTGTTCCACTTACGTCTGACATGCCAAATTTCGCTCAATCCTGTCTCCTGCTTTTCAGCAATTTCTCACTGGTGCACCTCCCCTGCCTCCGGCTGCAGTGATCCCATTTAGCTCTGGACCAATGAACTCAGGTGGGAGGGGGCAGAAGCGAAGGCATGGGTTACATGACGTTGATGACTCTCACTTGGAGCAGGATGCGGATATACAGGTACAGTAATTTAAATTCTTTCCGAATTACCTATGAATCCTTCATCGACATCTATCAGTTCCACAGTGAAGACATATCAGGGTTGGACCCATTAACTAATACAGGCCCCCCAACCGATCCATAAGGGACACATGAGTCTTCCAATCCAAGCACTACAGATGCAAATTCTACCATTGATGATGAACAGAGCATACCTGATCCTGGATGCCAGGAGTTGGATGACTTACCCTGCGAAACCCTGCTGAAAAGATCAATAGCGGTTACAAGGCTTGGGAATTCCTGACATATATCTTCGGATTGGGGCCTGGCCTACTTTACAGTGTCCTTCCGGAGAAATACTGGAAGAATTTCTGCAAGCTTGTATTTGGTATTCGCAATATCATCCAACACAGCATCATAACTGTCGATCTGTGTTGAGCTCATGAAGTACTTATTGAATTTTGCAATGAATTTGAACTTTTATATCACCAGCGGCGCCCTGACCGGCTTCACATTATTCGTCCTTGCATACACACTCTCCGTCATCTTGCATCCAAGGTTCTTTGTGTCAGCCCCCTTGCATGCTCTTTGCAATGGATTTTGGAGCGAACAATTGGAAACCTGGGCGAGGAGATTCGCCAACCGTCCAACCCCTTTGCCAATCTCTCGCAGCGTGGGGTTCGCCGCACTCAGGTAAATGCACTCAAAGCCATGATTCCCGATCTCGAACGACCTATCAATTATCTCCCAAAAGGTGCCATCGATATCGGCAATGGCTATGTCCTTCTCCGAGCGATGGAGAAGTATCTGCGGCTAGTCCGCAAATGTGAAATAAATTCATTCTGTGCTTACCTGCAAACTGAGGGCTTTATCATGCCAGATGAATGGCACCCCTCCATTTCTAGATGGGCTTCCAGACGGACAAGTGGCTCGGTCTGCATGGAAGGAGAAACTGAAGCTTTTGCACAAGTTGCAAAAGGCTAGAGTTGTTAAGGTTCATCAGGATTTCATACTCGGACACACTTATTAAACTTATGTGATGCAGCTCAATTTGTCCGGCAACTTGGATTTCGCAGAAGTCCAGTACTTTCTTCGCCTAACTGTCCCAACTGGGATAAAGACTCTTGCACTTGTCTCAATATATTCGCCACCAGATCAGGAACTCTTGAAGGCCTCGTCGTTCACTCTCTGGTCATGCACATATCGTGGTGATGCAGCACTTAGTGTCGTCGATGTAAAGGCAATTACTGCTGTCATTGCAATGGTACCTCAAACACCATTTGCTGGCTCAGTAGAACGGTGCTTTGTTGTGGAGAAGCCGGGTTTAGATGTTGCACACATGGGGGTGAAAGACGAGGAACTAACAGAGGAATGAACTTAGCTTGTAGGTGTACTTAAATTAGGAATTACTACCATCACGACGTTGCCTGCCGAATAAAGTAACCGTGGTCAAAGAGCTTTTTTATATTGAACAATACCACACATGCCACAGACAGATGCAGATAAATATGCCTGCTCTCCACCACCACCACTCCATCCCAAGATCAAAAGCCAAACTCCCATTGCCCGAAGGATTTTGTCAATCCGTTACTCTGACCACCCCACTCCCCTGACCATCGATAAACTTGATAAGCTATTGGAAATGGAGTTGTCTGACGCCATCCAAAACAATCAGCATCTGGTTGGACTAGTTTTCCCTGATGATTCTCTTCCTTTCCTTGTCAACACCAAACTTCTCTGGTCTTTAGGCAAGATGTACTCAAAAGGATGTTGGACCAAATTGCCAGAGGCTGCTCTGTCATCGGAGCATATCTTTGCCACGTGGATGAATAGCACAGGTATTTATTAGTTACTTTTCATTAATCATTGTTCTTGATAAAATCATTACAGGTCCGAAGTTAGCGAAGGTTACAGGGTGTCCTCTCAAGAGGGAGTGGAACTCCCAACATCACAACTCTCCCCTTGGTGGATCACCAATAAAACGTAAACTGGATATCATGCTCTTGGACAACACGTCAAAAAATCCGGTATGGCTCAACATACGTGGAGTATGTGAAATTACATCGTCCGACAACTTCCATGCATGCATCCGCAACACAATTTACAATAAAGCTTTCATTATCGTGATGACCCAATTTGATCGCCGCTTCACCCTCTTTCTGTCAGTTGCAGGCGTCTCATTCCAGCTGGTTGCATGTGATCGTGCAGGGGTGGTTATTTTTGCCACATATGACTTTCACAATGATCTGCTCGTCATCTTATGCATCCTCGCTGGTTTCATGTTCAGTGAGGAAATTTTTATTGGATATGATCCTTCAATCACTCGAGACAATGAGGACAATCACAGTCGCCAATAAAGAATATGACATCTTAAATAAGATATTCACCTCCGAAACATTATGCAGCCGTGCCACAGAGTGCTAGAGAGTGGGATGCGAAGGAATGGAATTCGTCATGAAGGATACCTGGATTCAAGTAGGACGGCAATCAAATGAAATTGAAATACTGCACCATATCGCAGGTGTCCCTTGTGTCCCAACAATTATTGAGGGGGAGGATCTCACACTTCCTAATGGCACTACTGATTCAACGGCAGAGATTTGTAAGGGGTTAGACCGGTTAGACTTAAAGGTCGAAAACAGGCTCCACCAACGCATTTTGATGATACTGCATGGGGAATCTATATTCATGTTCGCATCAAGGAAAGAGCTAATTGGCGCATTTATTGACATTGTTGAAGGTGTGTAGTCCATCCTCACATATCTGTACAATCGGTAATAATTCGGCATTGCAAGCACACCAACAGCTTTGCGAGGGCAAACAAACTCTTCACAGGGATATCAGCTACAATAATATTCTCTTGTGGAAGGATCCTAAATTTAAACTCCACTGTCATGGCTTGCTAATCGATTATGATTGTGTGTCGAGATTGCATAATGAGGCGAATGATAGCTACTCCATTGGGCGCTGCACTGTGAGTTTTGTATCGTGATAATGCTAGCCATTTGTAACATCTTATTATGCAGGGAACAGGACCATTTATGTCCATATCGGTCCTGTACAGAGCAGCAGCCGGAAACGTCAAGCACAGACCATGTCACGACCTGGAATCAATATTATATGTGCTCTTATATGTCTGCACATTCTTCCAAGCGGCCGGCAAGATGACAGGAAGAAACACATCGTCAGCCCCCATGAAAAGTTGGTTCGATGGATCCATGGGCTTCAAACTCATGGCGGACTTGAAATCCGGGCAGATATATCAATTCAATACACGCCTTTGCACTGGTGTCACTTCCGAATTCCAGGACCTCATTCCATGTTTGTCTGTTATGTTTGACTGTCTTTTTCCTTGGGGGGATCGGGACCAGGACTTGGGGGCATCTACAGCCACACATGTCCAAATGAAAAAGGTGCTTCAGGAAGCATATGACTTACTTCCCAATTGAGATCCGCCGAAGCCTGCTGGTCCTACTGGCCAATTGCACGGCACTACTAAGGGTCCCAGCAGCTCGACTCACAGGAGTAGCAAGAGATCCGGTGCAAATGTATCACCTGTCGGTCAATTGGCTGGTCCCAGCGGCTCAACTTGCCAATTATGCAGTGGTAGCAAGAGATCCGGCAAAGATGTACCACCTGTCGGTCAATTGGCTGGTCCTAGTGGGTCAACTCACCGTGCCAGCAGCTCGGATTCCAAACACCCACAACGCTCCTAGACTCTTTCATTTTTTATTTTTTATTTTTTATTTCCTGTAGTACCACCCCGCTTTAGCTAGCAGCTCTCTTCATCTGACGTTTTCTTTGTACCTGGATAATGAATATTATGTAATTGTAATCGATTTCAATGTCCCTTCTGTCCGACTTGGAATCAGCCCAGGCCCCAGAAAAAAAGGTATTATTTTGTCATATCACATCTTTTGTATATCCAACTGCGTCAACTTCTAAGAAATATGATGAAATGGCAGCAAAGCTAATAAGTCGTTTACTAAATATTGCCAACAACCCCACTGATATCTGTTCCGACAGAAAGGAAGTATGGCTGCAGGGGCGGGTGGGGAATCGAGTCAATGAGGACTATCATTTATATTATCATTTTTTCGGCTGTAATGCGTTCAAATATTTACAATTATTCTCGATGATACTCAATTTAGTCAGATGTAAGCGAGTCTAGAAAAAGTGATACAATATGACAATAATCGAAATTTATCGATTGTTCATCAAGATGATTTATATACTCAATTTGTCTGTTTTTGAATCTAGTTAGTGTGTCACTTTCCGAGTTATCTCGTAGCAGATCAATATAAGTTATATCACTCAATCTCTCTGGTTCCACCTAGATCCGGTTTTTACTGGGATTTAATGGCAACTTCGCCATAGTAAGCCAGTCTTATGACCGAAACCCAGTCAAGTTATAGAATATCATGTGATGACATTTGAATCCAAAGGCACTTTAAGCTCCGCTTTTGGCCTTTTCAAGTTTGAACATTCATCTACTGCTGCCGACGTCTGTGTCAAAGGCGAGCCGTTTATTGAGAGGTTGTTGCCACTACGAGGTGGCTACCATCTTGTGAGATGAGGTTCTACCGTCTGTTGAGACGAGGTGCTACTGTCTGTTGAGACGAGGTGCTACTGTCTGTTGAGACGAGGTTCTACCATCTGTCGAGGCTAGGTTCCACCGTCTGTTTAGACGAGACTCTACAGCCCAGTGAGACGAGGCTCTGCCGTCTGTTGTTTACATCTTATGTGGTCGTAAGTCGAGGTCTTTCTAGGCCTGTCAACCTTACTCAATCTCTCGATTCTAGATGATATGAATATTTGCTTTTCATCACCGTGGTACTACCCCCGCTATTTCCCTCAATCGAGCAGTTCTGTGGGTCGTTGCTTGCTGCTATGAAGATCTGCCGCTGTCCTTATGCCAGCCCTGATCGACACCTCACTGACGGCACCCGGCTCCCCCCAATGTCTCCCTTCTCGTTCCGTTTGGACTGGGGTGTCCTCTATATAGTGTTGCCACGGCTTCAGCTCGCAGTCGGCTTGAAGCCAGTAGTTGAGCCGAAATTTAGCCAGCCACAGGGCGGCTCGGCTACTCGCTATGCAGTGGCTACAGCTTCGACTGGGGGACTGGCATAGCCGCCAGCCGTCAGCTATAGCCGGTCTTTGTCTTACATTCTCAGCTACTAATACTACTTATATACATTGACTGGGATCGTCTAGCCGACGAACACCTGCACCATCTCCACCATGAGCATGTCAACAGCCTGGGAGACATATTTTGCTCTCACATGAGCTTCAGATCCCTGCTCGTCGAAATCTTATCCCAGGCGGCCGTCCTTCTGAATGCGGTTTTTAACTCATCCAGCCACGCCACTTCTGCATTGGTCAAAACATAGATTTCCCTCAGTGGTTCTCCCTTCGTCTGCATGTGTACCTGCATGACCTTGTCCACGATCTGCCCCACTGACGGGAAGCAGTGCCGGTCGTAAATTTCGGTTTTTTGTGGCATAAGATCGCCAGGGAGCGGGGTGAACTTATCCAAGAGCTCACAGAACCTGTTGAAGCCATTGTAGGTGGAACTGTAGCTGGTGAGCAGGTTGCAATACGAATCAAAGTCGCCTCGACGGATGTGCAGGGCGAGTAAGCCTGGGATTGGGGCGGTGAAACCGGACTCTGACGGGAGCGATAGGGTGGCGCGTGGGGATGTCAGGCCCTTGTTCGTTTCGAATGCGGAGACAATGAGTGGGGACCAGGTGAATTTGGTGAGAATGGGGGATTTCGAGAAAGCCGGCCATATGTCGAGGACTGCCTCCAAACCGAATCTACGCCCTCAAGAGCCTCATCTCCCTCAGCGTACAACTTATCCAGCCCGGTCAGCGCTTTAAGATCCTTATGGTCATTGAACGCCTTGACAAGCATCTCGAACGCTTCCGTCTCGTACGCCTTCAGCACCTGCAAAGGTTAACAGAATATCAGCAAGAGCGCAGAAAAGACGGGACTGAGCTTGTACTGTCTCACTGCATCCAGTACATTGATCATAGGCCGCACCAACAATGTGTGGTTTCGGAATTGTGCGAGGAATCCTCGTAATTGGTGGGGGACGAGCCCCAGGACACTCCTGCTGAGGCTCGGATCAGCACCCTGGTCGCCTCCACTTTGAGGAGAAGGCACCGGCGAATGGAGGCTGTCAAATTTTCAGTATTTGGATCATGGAAATAGTTAGGGAAGGGATAGACGTACCCATCGGGATGCTGAAGGAGAGAAACGAGTGGCTCAACGGCAGTTGATGTGGCAATGGATGCCAGACCGGGTCTTGTGACAGTACACATCGGATCCAGCGTTCTATCTGTCAAAGACTGAGAATGACATAACTGTTAGTTCACCACCCTCAATACCGAAGACCCACATCAGCGGGGTCCATGATGTCGTTGCAGTAGTAACAGCCCAAGCGGCTATTGGAGGACGTGACCGCTCGTGCCCCATGCCGCATGACAAGGAAACTGTCAAATCCCAGCACGGCATTCATCACTATCTAATGTCAATGTCACGTCAGAATTCAGTAACTATCCTGGGATTGCCGACGAACCTTGCCCTTGACAGTTCCCAAAACCGTCGGCAACCACCAGCTTTCTCAAGAATCCATGAGAAAAAAGAAGACGTCGTGTTGGTCAAACAAAGTGCTGAACGTATTTCTTGGTTTGCTCTATCGACCCGCTAGGAATAGGGTGACCCGGCATGAGTACAGATACATTGTATGCGTTTGCATTCTGGAAAACACAGATCAAGCTGTATTTATATAGAGTAGATCGAAACACTCACTCTACTTCGAACAGAGGTTGCCTGATGGGATTGGAAAACGAAACACGTGCTGAATCGACAAGAGTGATGTTGCGTACGCCCCAGTCCTGGACCAGAGTAAGCGAGAGTAATTCAACGACCACGGAGAATTCACCATAAGAGTGCGTGCAACCAAGAGTCCCCACCCCAAGCAATAGACACTTTGTCAGTGCAACCTTTTCTAGGTCGAGAGCAGGCAAGATACGCCACCGCATGAATTTCAAGTTGAGATCAACGGCTTGGTTGGCTAATCTGAGGATGAAAGAATCAATAACGGCAAATGAGCTCAGCAAGGAAACCAACAACCTTGCAGGATCCATCATAGGTGCGAGATCGGCAAGCCTGGGTCCCAACTTGCCTTGTACGTTCTTTCCCCAGCTGACGGCGCTCGGCCTTGATAGACCTTCTGCTTGGACAATGCCGATCTCCAGAAGACCGGATCGAATTTTCCACGGCTGACCCTCAGTGGATACTTTGCTGTCACACCAACAGAGGACAGGGAGGAGGGTAT